>JBAJNP010004485.1:0-33324 GCA_036877545.1 Yasuhikotakia modesta | reverse complement strand
GTGTGTGTGTGTGTGTGTGTGTGTGTGTGTGTGTGTGTGTGTGTGTGTGTGTGTGTGTGTGTGTGTGTGTGTGTGTGTGTGTGTGAAAAAGACAGAGTTTTGTCTCAGTGCTGGAAGTAAAGTTCTTTGACTCAGAATTTTGGCCTAACTTTGAAAAAGCTAGATTTTAATAAATTCAGCTCCACGGGGACCAGAGAACGAGTTTCTGACAGTCGTCTGTGCTTGTAACAAATGACAAATTTGTTATTACAAATGAGAACATTCAGTATGTGGAATAAATTAGCATCATCAGGAGAAGTTACATTCGTTCAAAGCTTTATAATCATGTTTAATTAATGTTAACATGGGGGCTAATATCCTGGACAGGATACGCTTCTCAATGGAGTCAATGGAGGTGAGGTAAAGCGAGAACAAGAGGCAGGGATGATGCCAGGAATGATAAGATGAATGAGCCACAAGTGGGACTTTATGACAAAGCTTAGATCACACAGCGTTTGAAGTTTGCTGGCAGTGTGTTTATTGTAAAGCGCACCGGATCATCGCAGTCATCAGATGAAGTGGATTTTTGCTGCCCATTTTGAAGTTATCATTTTACTGGACAGACAGTCAGGATCTGTTTGTGAACACCTTTGAAGCCTCAAGCTTATTTTAATTGGCTGCTAACAATGTCCAGCAATGTTTGCACATTCATAAAAGGATGACTCTGTCCTTTTTGTAATTCAGTTATTAGCATTTTTATCATGTCTCACATTTTGTATTCTGTAGAGAAAATTATTTTATATCCAGCTTTTTTTTATTCTAAATATGATTAAAAATATTGTCACCAATAAATGGACAGTAGACATTTTTGCCTAAATATTGAAACTTTTGTTTTCAGTGTTTGCTAAGAATATTATAATTTTCAACTGTAATCGTTTATATTTCATAAATCATGGATTTTCATAAGATCTAAAGTCTGGAGAAACAAAATGTATAGATTGCTAGCAAACAGTATTTTATAGTATTTATATATGTATTTGTAGCAAATAATTTTTTTAATATAACTGAGAAAAGCTTAAATCTTTTATATTTATTTTGCCTGGAACATAGAAGTTCCCAAAGTTAAAGAAACAGCATTATATGTTTTTCCATAACCCTTGTGTTCATGTCACAGAAGCTGCGTATGTGGCTTCAGTAAAGATGGAGGCTGCAGACAAACTGTGATTGAGAGAAACTCTCCACCATCGCTCACAGTCTGCGGCGCTGCCTTCATGCAAGACAAAAACATCCCCCCTAATGAGCCATCAGCACTGATATCTTCTCCTGCGTGAGACCTTTCTGCGTCCTTGACTCAACGAGGATGTATGGAAGACCCAAGCCGCAAATCTTTTTTGTCCCACAGAAAGCAAACAAGCTGTAGGCATAATGGCCTTCCATAATGCGTGCAGAGCACATCTGTAATGCGGAAAGCACATCTGTGTGAATACCTCAGTATAGTCCCAGCAGCGGCCAAATTCAAATGCTTGCTCATGCATAAGCACTAATAATGTTTGACAGTGAGTACTGGAACCCCATTCCGGAAGGTTGTTATTCGTAAATTAGCTACATAAGAGATTGTGTTTGTGTGGGGCAAAGGGGGTGTGGCTAACGGTCGTGTGCAGTCATGTGATGTAGACATCGTGAGCAGATGGGAGCTGTGATTAAAACTGAGACATTCGGGAGCATTAGATTAAAAAATGCTGTCAATAAAAACAGTTTGGGCTGCAATAACAATGGCAATCCGGAACGCAGCGCTGCGCGTTCTCATTTGCATATTTAAATGCGCACAATGTTTGGGTTTAGGTTCCTGGTCTAATGATGCATTTAGCCCGTAATGAATCAGTTATGGCAGCTCCCAGGCTCAGCCGCAGGGACTGCAGCAGGGCCACTTTGAAGTCAATGCGTTTGAAGTCTATAGTGGTGGACTCCAAAAATAAGCACACACCAGAGGGGCACATATCTGCAGAGCCTTAACCCGCAGCTGCAGGTTCATCTAAAACACCAATCAGAGCAGGTAGATTCAAGCTAGAAGGAGCCATGCAGCTACGCTCGCTCCTACCCTACCCCACAGCTGAGAAGTAGGAAGGATGCTAAACATTGTTCATTGATGTGTCTTCTGGTTCTGCTTCTGAGAATTTGCTGTGGATTGGGTCAGTGAGGGTTGAATAAACTCATGCTCTTGTTAAACCACTCTCAGCTCCATTGAGAAATTTCTCTGTGTTGCAGTGGCACGTAGTTTCCCAGAGATCACAGGATGTAACATAAATGCATTTACTTCCTCTCTGCTTTCACACCTGATGCTTGTTTGCTAATACAGTCCTAACAAATGTCTGCCTGCAGTACTCAGTGGCCATATGGTTTATTCCAGTGTGTAAAGTGTAATATAATGTAATTCTCCAGTCAGCTGACTGCGTCTGTCTCTCTATAGTCACACATTCTATCCAGCTTCCACTGAACAATTACATTAGACACCTAATGCAGTGAGAAATAATGGAACAGCAGCACACACTTTAAGGCCAACCCACCGGCTGTTGCCCGGCAACACCACACAGTTCATCATCACCGACTCTGTGATGAAAGCGGAGGCCTTGTTGTTTTGCTTTTTGAAATTTCATTTTTTGCATAAAGTAAAAATTTTTTTGGTATTTTTTTTACTAAAAACTATGTACAGGAAGATATATAGATATATAGGTAACACTGTAAAATAAAAATCAGTTTGTTTATAACAAATTCTGGCTCAACCCATGGGATGAGTTGGGGGCGGGGCTACCTATTTGTGGCAGAATGTATAGAGTGAATGTATAAGTGCCTAGAGAATCGCAGTAAAAACCTTTCTCACATCCTGGACATTTTACATTAAACTTCTCCTAAAACATTAATGAAAAATGATCATCTGATTATCAGAATATCTCTGATCTGAGTTTAAAGATTGTCAGGCAGTTTCACTTCTAAAATAGCATCACATCACTGAATTTTGCATGTTGTTTAGTTGTTTCTAAATCAAGCCTCTTGCACTGACTGGCCCAGTTTACTTGTAACTGTCTGTTAAGTCCTCGTCTGGGCAGTCAGCTCTTTAATGCTGAGCTTAAATCACTCAGATAGAGCTACACAAGTGGCAGATAAAAGCTCAGCTGTTACACTCTGTGACTAAACCCAGAGGAATCGGAAAGACTCAGGGATGCGTTTGGAAGTTGGACTCCTGTCTATCTTTATGTATGGGGTAATGATGTCATTGTAGTATTTGCATGCTGAACAGTGATTGGCCTTTACTTGTCTCACTTCCTTACCACTGACATTTCATTCAGAGAATATAAAACAAGTTTTGGATATAATAGATATAACATATTTAACAGACAACCTAATAACCTTTGACATTAACATATTTAAAGTGAAAACAGAATACGATTGGGGGGCAGCTGTGGGCGGCGTAACAGCATCACACTATTGTTGTTAGTGACAAAATGTTTTTTAGTCTGAATTATTTCCACTGATTCGCTTCCTCGCTGCGTCTCCACAGGCGGATCCTCAGGGGCGAGACATCGCAATCCGACCCTTCCTGGAGCACTGTGAGAACACGCACATGACTATTTGGCTGGGGATTGTCTATGCCTACAAAGGCCTCCTTATGGTGAGTGAGAACATTCTAGATCACCATCTGCTCCCACAGACGACTGCGTCTGAATGTTCCTCTGTTATATTACATTTGGGAAATTATTTCATATATCTTTCTGTCATAAAAATACATTCATAAATTCATATTACATTTTGTTTCACTTGTGGTAATAGTAAACAATGCATTTCATAGGTAAACCTGACAGTTTACCAGGAAGCACTTTATTACAAGTTTCCTTGCTTTTTGTTTTGTACTTCTTCACAATTCAATAGCAAACAATTAAGGTTAAGATGCTTAACATATATTCAAACTTAGTTTTGAAGATTAATTTGTTTTAGTTTTAGATAAATTTGGGTTTTTAAATGTTTCATAGTGTCACAGTCATGTTTGCCGCCTTTCTATTGACTTACCTTGTTGGATTGTATGCCATTAACATTCAGTTGATGTTTATAATTGTAGTGTTTTGTAATAATTGTAGTGTTGTGTTGCAGTAGTGTTTGCATACCGAGTTGTGATTGGTCGTCTTTGCGCATAAGCATAAACGCATAAATCTTTATTAAACGCATAATTCAGACTCTTAATTCTAAAGCTGTTGTACAACACATAATAATTGCACACCTGTGACTGCAAATGTAATATTAATGCACCAGTTTGCTGGTTGCTTGGCAGCTGTACAAACATTTATTGGCTAATGGATTTTTCTTTGTGAAAGAATAGTTTATTCCAATATTAAGAGTCCAGTAATTTTACCATGGGTAAAGGGCTTTAGCTTTAAGCTTTACTTGTGTTAAAATCACTTTAACACAAAGCCTCTTGTGTCTTTGTGCCTTAAAATCTCTTTGCACTGCAAAGGCGGTGGTGTGTTACATAAAACCAAAACCTGAAATCTAAGCTTACTTAAAACATTGTAGTAAGCTGTAACATTGGAGTATTTTCTGGAAATAGCAAATGTTTCTTTTATCCAGCAAACTCACTTGGATTTAATACATTTTACCCCAAGGAGATGTAATATGCTTTAGGTTGCTTTATCCAGTTAACCTTACTGAGGAAAACTGGTTAGGTGCAAAAATATGCTGCTAGTTAGTTAATCGCCGATTGCCTTTGAGTTAATGGTGGCCACACCATTTAAACTGCCCTCTGACATGGTTTAAAATTGCCACTAAATGTTGACAAATGGAGGATGGCTGTATTCACACAGCAGAAGAATGCTGGTGTCACTTCGGTTTCAGAGTTCACATGAGTTCACATTTAAGTTAAATAAATGAGAGTGACATTCACATTCCATAACTGACACTCTTTAATTTTTAGAATTGACAGCTGCATTTAGAAGTGAGTCCAGCAAACCGTGTGCTGTGTGAACAGCCCTGCACTGGACAACCACTACAGTCGACTGCAGTTGTGCATGAGTTCAGATTGCATTAGAACTGAATAGCTGTGAGCAGAATGAATGCAGAATCAAATCTCAGAGTGTGCGTCATTGAGTTAGCTGAGTCATATTCGCTCTCAGTCTCACACAAAGGTGTTTTGATTACTGCAGACTTCCTGGGAAAGCTGGACAGGTGTTGTTAGCCATCTTTAGAAGCATTAGGGTGTTAAGTGAGTTAGCCACAGTTCATTCCCACTGGCTTTATGATTCATCACTGTGAATAAGAATTTTCAACAGAAAATCTACTATGACAAATAAGCTTATCCTGTTGTATTGATCTGGCTTCATATTAAGTGGCATATTTTGAATAACTTCACAGCTGAAAGGTGAGGAAAAGGTTATGTTGATGAATCTGGCACAGTAATGTGCAGCTGATGTTCTTTAGCAATTAAACAGGCAAACAATCTCATAGACATACAGTCATATTTAGAGAATGGAATATCAAACTCTAAGTGGGTTGTTTAGACTATATAGCAACACCCTAGCAACCGCCCACAACCCAGAAAGCACCATTTGCATTTCCTTCTGAACATTTAAATGTCTAAATGCACAATAAGATTTTCCTGTCTTTGCCTACATGCCTAATAATAAATAATTTCCTCTCCTCTTTGTTTTCCCAGTTGTTTGGATGTTTCTTGGCCTGGGAGACCAGAAACGTCAGCATTCCAGCTCTGAATGACAGCAAGTACATCGGCATGAGCGTCTACAACGTGGGCATCATGTGCATCATCGGGGCGGCTGTGTCTTTCCTGACCCGGGATCAGCCTAACGTGCAGTTCTGCATCGTGGCACTGGTCATTATCTTCTGCAGCACCATCACACTATGTTTGGTGTTTGTGCCAAAAGTGAGTACTAGTGTGAAAGTAAAAAATACAACCCACAGCTTAATCCGCCCATATGGGACATTAACTGTAGAGGTCAGCAAAAAATCGTGTTCTGGGATTTGTTTTGTGGAAATCTCTAGCAAATTCACCTGGATATAGTTGAGAACATTTACTTTACTTTACAACCCCCCCGGACCCTCACGAGAGCAACAAGCTGAAATCTAAAAGGCTACAAGACGTTGACTCTCTCTCTTAACAAGTATATCCATGGAATAATCCATAACATACAAATTCATGTCTTCTCTGTTTTTTTAGTTTGTCACAATGCGAACAAACCCGGATGCTGCCACACAGAACCGGAGGTTAAAGTTCACCCAGAACCAGAAGAAGGAAGATTCTAAGACCTCCACCTCAGTAACCAGTGTTAACCAGGCTAACGCATCCCGTCTGGATGGACTGCAGACGGATAATCACCGTCTCCGAATGAGAATTACAGAGGTTACCAAATCTTCAAATACAATGAATTAACAAATGCGTTGAAGAACAATAAAGAACAATTAATTATACAATGGAAATGAGTACCTAGCTAGCTTACTAATACATAACCACAGAGACTGTATACATAAACACATGTTTAGGCATTCATTAATAAATGCGTTTTTTATTTTACTATTTTCACTGTGAATTTTGGGAATTTGTGTTACAGCTGGATAAGGAATTAGAGGAGGTCACCATGCAACTCCAGGACACTCCCGAAAAGACCCCGTACATTAAACAGAACCACCATCAGGATGTCAACAATATCCTAAGCATACGCAACTTCACAGACAGCAAAGGTAACAGAAACATCAAACTTCATCTTTCTTATCTGTCAGACAATGACTCATTTTCATTTAAAACACTTCTTTGTCTGTGTTATTGGCACAGAGAGAAACAAACCAATTTATTTCAAACACGAGGTCTCCGACCTAAAATGTCATAGAAGGTGCAACTTCTGACTCTGTGAAGTGAGAACAGTTATTGAACTGAACGCGATACTGACATCAGCTTCCTGACAGACGTGATGTTAGATTTCACTGCGGCGTTCTGAGCATCACAGCTTTGTTTTCAGATGGGGAGAAATCTCTGAAGAACCACTTAGAGCAGAAACCTCAGGCTCAGTGGGGATCCATGGATCCGTCCAGGATAAGCAGAGGTCCGTTAGAAGACATCAATTCACCAGAACAGTAAGTCCACACAGCAGTATGTAGAACGGATCTCATTCATCCTTGTATGGAAAGGTTTAACCAGCCTAAGATGGTTAGTAGCTATAAATTGTAAACCATGTTAAGCAATTGTGATGTGACATTTTGTTATTTAAATTGAACAAGCCATTAAATGAAACAAAAATACATTAAGACAAGTATCAAAATGTTTATGAAGCCATTTCATGTGGTTGTAAATGTGCCTTAATTGTTTAAACTGTTTTTGGTGACACTAAAGGTAACCCAGTGCATTCTGTTGTAGGCCAGTAACAAATAATATGCAAATAAGGAAGTCAATGTGTTTTCATCAAAGAGAGGGAAAACAGTTATTATACATCATTGGGTGGCAGTGAAAAAGAAAAACGCGGGAGATGTTGAGGGAGAAGGAAGGGGTGGGGCTGGGTTGCATAACATGATTTCCAGCGAGTGCTGAAAGCAGTGAACCCTGAAAATAGACATGAGAGGAATACTCAGAGCTTACATGAATGTTTGATCAGATAGAGAAGGATTCTGCACTGTGTCACTGTTCATCAAACACACACACTCACAAACACACACACACACACACTCACACTCACACACAAAGGTCTTACACACACTCACATACACACATTCACACACACTCACAAACTCACACAACCTCTCACACACACACAAACACAGCTCTCTCAACAGTCAATGATGCTGTGACCCTGCTAAATAACAGCACCTCTGTCATGGGAAATTTGCTGTGGCTAATTTATTGTGCCTATTCCCCACCTCTGCAGTCAAGTAGAAACCAATGCATTTTTGGTTTACTGACATGGGCATAATTTACCTTATCCGCCTAATCAGTGTTAATTATTTATACACAGTGCATATGCTGTTTTATTGATGTGTAAAAAAAACACAGACCTGAAACTCATAAAGACTCATCTGGCGTGAGATGCGCATGAATACAAGCACTGTGTTTAACCTGTGTTCTCTGTGTTTCCAGCATACAGCGCAGACTGTCCTTACAGCTGCCCATCCTTCATCACGCCTATCTACCCTCCATAGGGGGGGTGGATGCGAGCTGCAGTCCCACGGGCAGCCCCGCCTCCAGCCCGCACCACAGACACATGCCCCCCTCCTACAGGGTAATGGTCTCTGGCCTGTGAGACCCACCCCAGACCTGCTCTCTGAGGAAGCCATCAGCTTTTTTTGAAAAAAACAGACTGAGCAATATCAGAGGTTAACAGAAGCGTGTGAGCAACCCGGGGTGGGGTTGGACTCTTCATGCATACACAGCCCCTCTCCCACCATCCACGGCCACATCAGAGCAGGACTGATCTTGCAGGCTTGGAGGGAGGTGACTGGATGTCCTCACACACTTGCAGTAGCCCACTAAGACTCCCATGCTCTTGTTCCATCACCTCCCACTGCACATTAACAGACTCAATGCCCCCCAAAAACAGCAAAGATCAGCTGAGGACAGGAGCCGAGTCGTACCTGCTTCAAAGAGGCGCTTTCAACTCCTCAAACGTGTGGAAGCGGCGCAAAAGGACAATTCCTGTTCCCTGCGCCAACAGCCGTGTAAATACCATATTCCAACATCAAAGGGAGCTTTGAATATGCTGTGAAATGAATTATTTGGGGATCTATTATTTTGGTGTGGACTGGTGCTCCGGAAAACTTTACAAACAGTTGACATACTGGAAATAAACACGTGTGACGTCACAGACCGGTCAGTATGAATTTGTTGTATTGCTTCAGTGTCCCCATTGTGTAAAAATGGACTAATTGAATCTCTGTTTTTATGCTAAAAAGAACAAGCAAGTGTTTCAGGGTCACGCGGACCAAACGTTCTCGCCTGTACAGACACGTACCGCACTTTCCTAGAACCGTGCCAGACGGCTACTGTCACGCAGGCCAGACCTGGTAACAGAGTATCAGAGTGCTAGAAATTACTACCTTATGTAACATCACATAAGAGGCAAAGACTCTAATTACCATGACAGTGACCTCAAAGAGTCCCAGGTCTAGGCGAGGGAGCCTCTGTTAAACAAATGAAAGAGCAACATGTATTGGCCCAGCAAGGCAGTTTTAGAGGGTCAGTCTTCCATTACAGCAGAGCGAGTTGATCCTGCAGCCCAACACGTTGAGCAAAACCCAAGCACGCAGATACAGTGCCAATGCGTCTGAGGTCATGTAACCGGGCTGTTACCGAACAAGAAGACACACAAATTGCGATAATAACAGGGAAGCGGTACTTCATGCAGAGCAAAACCAAAATATCCTCACAGAAAGCTGAGAGGTCACAAAAGAACTAGTCCACACAACAATACAGAAGATATATATTGTATTAACACAGTGGGACTGAAACATTAGCACAAGTGTAATTAAC
This sequence comes from Yasuhikotakia modesta, assembly GCA_036877545.1. Lineage (NCBI taxonomy): Eukaryota > Metazoa > Chordata > Actinopteri > Cypriniformes > Botiidae > Yasuhikotakia > Yasuhikotakia modesta. Next base: position 23,834 of record JBAJNP010004485.1, on the reverse strand, counting down.
GTAATAAGAATGAGTCAGATGTGAACAAAGCCTCATTTTGACTTTCCGGTGCAGTCTCTTATTTTCCCTTCCTCTGTTTATCTTTTTTTCTTGGTTGATGAAAAAACACATTTGTGAATTTTCTATGGTTGTAGCTTGGGCTCCAAGGGCTTGGATGAGGTGCGGGTGAGAATGACATCACAGTCCAGAGAAAAATGGCATTAAGGTCCACCCCAGTCCTAAAGTGACATTGTGAAATAACTCAGTTAGCTCACCTAACAACCTAGCAACAGTGAACTTACCTCATAGTTGCTATAGAAATGTTACTGTGTGCTGTGAACCTTGCACAATGTGTTGCGGAGATAGGGAACATCATTTAGCCGTTGTCATGTTTTGTAAATCTATATCGAGACAACAAAGGAAATGTAATCAAAATACAAATGATCAGAAATAAGCTACGTATCATCCATATCAATGGCAAGAGTTAGTTTGGGCTGATAATCTCACCGTTGGTGTCTTGATTTTACCTTTTATTGGATATGTTACGTGTGCCTGTTGTCTTTTGATAGCCTGAAAAAAACGAATTGTGTCAGTCAGGTGACGAAAACAATTCTGATCATAAGTAAATGCATCGTTTTTTTAAACCTTTGACTTCCTGATATCCGGCTGTTAGCCAACCATAACATCACATTTACAAAGATTTATTGTGCATCAATTTTTTTGGAACGCAAGATCAATAGAGATGCATGTGCTAACAGATACGGTTGTGATAGTACCTCACGTTCACTAATGAGTCGGTGACTGAGACCTTTAAAAATAACACCACAAACAGATACGCAAAAACGCCACAACGCCACGGGAACTAGCATAAGCTCGTCTGAGTACGGCCACGACCTAGACTGACATTTATAGCACGTGTTTGTTCATTTCATGTCATTGTGTGTACAAATAGAAGGTCTGCTTTAAAATTCAATTCTATGATTTCAGTTTGTTTAGCATATGATGCTAACAGCAGTTATTTCAGGCTACAATCAGCTCTTATTTCCAAGTTGTTTTGAACATGGTTGTTTATTCACAATGTCTTTGTAATATGTTCTTTGGCACACTTAACAATCAGTATCAATACTACACCTGAACCCACAATATAAAACCTTGTTTGTACATCACAGACAATATTAGGCCACAGCAGAAATAGGACGTAATCCTAGAAAATGTTGCATAGTGGATGTTGTTTCTCTTTATTTCCCCCCATCCTTCTTTAAAGGATAATTCCTTATAATAATTTTCATTATGAAATAAACAACAGAGCATTATTATATAATGGTTAAAGGATAAGTTATGTACATTGAAATTATATACAGTAACATGAAATTGAAACATTTAAATGTACATTAATGATCTTTTAAACCTTATATAATGTTATATTTAAGTTCATGATGAAACTTATTATGTTATGTTCATAATGAAAGTAATGAAAGTTATTATATTATATGATTATATAATACAGTGAATCAGCTCAGTGAATCAGTAGAAGTTTAAGGGCTATAGCTCATACCACATGCAGCCATAATATCAGTTATTTTGGTGTATTTACAGTTGACATATACAACATAAATTACATACAGTATGCAGACAATAACCGAATTTACTAACCACCCCTAACAGCAACAATAAACCTGATGATGTCATTAAATATTCATATTAAAATCCACTAATCCTATTTTTTTAAATTGAAGCCGGTAACTTAATTTTCAAATGGTTTTAGGCCTCCCGGCGTAAACAAGATAATTATTAAAAAGATTCTTATCACATAAACACTCTGAAATAATCCAAAAGACATTCTCAGATATATATTTTAAATAAATGTCTTTTAGAAGGTAAATGTGATTTATTTAGGTGATCACAGAGAGAGCAAATTTATTCTACTTTAAAATCATAATGATAACTGTAATAATTAGTTGAGGCTACAGAACTATGATAAAATGTACATTATGAAGATGAGATTATTGAGAGATTATTTAAACATTCACAGTACAGTATGATGAATGTATGAGATTTACTAAATGACAAATTAGTCCTCTATTTATCAGATACTCATTAGAAAATAAAACAAATAGGTATTCTATGCATACATTGTAGATTTTATTTTGTCTGAATAATTTTATCAATCGTTTTTGACAAATGCACAACCTAATAATTGTGAAAGTGGCAATAACTAGCTCATTCTGTGTATAGGTAAGAATACTTAATGTTTTTGATGCTACATTAAGTTAAGATATCCTAAACATTTGTCAACGTTGCATTTTTACACATGTAATTTTGGTATATATATGAAAACACTGATGTTGACGTTGCACAGGAATACTGTCTTATGAATTGCTGTCTGACACTTCTAAGTGTTTATGAGTGTACTGCAAACAAATAAGGAAATCTCATCAGTGTTTCATGCACCATAAACTGTTATTTTACAAACAGAAAGGTAAACACTGATCTGTTGATGTAATGTCATGTCATTGCCGGTACAGGAAGTAAATCTGTGACTTAGACTTTTAAGAATACCACTGGAAAAACACACATTCAATAAAAACCAAGGTAGTCCTTTATGTGACACTTTTTGGAGATGTTTTGTACCGTGAATTAAAGTCACTGTGCGTGCATGTTAAGAAACACATCGAGGTTGTCCTGTTGACCTGTAGTGTTCAAAATTGCATCATGGTCTGTGGCATGCACATCTGATTGGTTGGAACTATTTTGGCAATAACCTTGGAAGAGCTGATTGTTGGCCACAAATGTGACGTTACGTACCTGTTCTGAAGCACCAAATGTTGTGTTATAAACAAAAACACGCTGAAATTCATGCATTTAGTCTAGAAGGTCTGACACACACGTTCAGCTGGTCTTCAAAGTGTATTATGGTGTGAACTGGTTTCTCTTGACGTCAGTGCATCATTGTAACCAATAACAGCAAGGTATGGTCATCACCCCAAAATGAAGAACCACTTCTAATGTATATAATGTAAACAACTTATTTTTTCTGTAGAGGTATAATATAATGATAGTGGGGGATGTTACAAGCAACGTTAAAATGACAGAATGTTAGCAGTGCGCGTGTATGTCTGTTTGCCACTGTGTGAAAACGTACCGTCTACAACTTTACACATCGCTATACAAAACTATTTATTCTGTGCTGAAAGAATTTCCTCTATTATTTTTTTCTATTTGGTCATTTGAGTTCACAAATGTCACTGCCCATCTAGAACAAAAAAGAAAACCCTACAACTGTTGTTTTGTTTTTATATACAGTGCTTTTTGGAAGTGTACACGTGTGCTCCACTGCTATAGCGTCCAGTGTGTTTGTACCGGCACACACACACACACGGAAGCTCTCAAACAAGTCAAAGTGGATGTGCTCATTTCATATTTCTTGTACCCTTAAACTGCATGGAAATCATAACGTTTTTAATAAATTATTGCAAAAAATGTTTTATTAATAAAATAATTCAAATCATCTTATTCTTTGTTCTTTATTAAAGCTCACAACTGGAAGTCTCATAAAGGGATAGTTTACCCCAAAATTTTAATTCGCTGTTATACGGTCACAAATTTTTTTCCTCAGAAACACTGTAAAAAACCGGGGGGGCTTTAAGAGTCTATGAGTGGGAGTTAATTTTGTTGCCGTTTGACTCAAAGATGGCCACATAAATAAATGTTTGTCATTATTTACTTTCCAATTCCAAAAACAAGTGTTGCATTTAATTATAATAGCTCTTAGATAGACATATGATGTAATGTGATTCACAGAATTAAAATTTTGGGGTTTTCTATTTTAATGTGTATAAAAAAGACTATTTGCAATATTTGTTTTCTTTTATACACCACCAAGGAAAAAACTGGGTAATGTTTTGAGCTGAAACACTTTCATATGGACACAAATAGAGCGGTAAGGCAGTAATGGCCAATCCTGTATGATCAGCATAATGAATAATTGAGTATCCAGGGACCTCATTGCGAACAGGATGCTGGTGTATGAAGCCTTCATGTCACACTCGGCTCTCTTATTCCATCAAGCTCTCAAATATTTAACACCAGTAAACAAGGACACACAAGCCCTCATCCTCTCGCAACAGCACTACAGCACAACACAGATGGGTCAGCTAGTGTCCTCAAAATACAGCGAGACCGGTTCACCTCTCAGAAGCTCTTTAAAGAGTGAGCCTCAGGTTACATGACAATGATATACAAAAATACAGCATAAAACACTGTTGTACGGGACATTATTCTTTCGCATAATATCAACTTCTCCCTGTCATTTAGTTTAATTTGACTGACAGACTCCATTGGCAATTCATCACATACTTGCAAGGCTAATTGGGGTCATAATTATAGACCATAAATGCTCCTTACTGGCCTTGAAACTCATTTGCATTAATTAAAAATACATTTTGGCGTCAGCTGTTTTTCTTGTGCCTAACTAACAAGAGGGCCAGTGGTCATCATAGTTCATTGTGTACCTTATTCAAATACTCTTAAAAATGCTTTAATAAACAAACTTTAAAGTTAGAAAATAACTGTTTATTACAATATCAACAGTTTTTTTATGTATTATAAATAGTACAATAGTCATTGTTTACAAGCGAGACATTATAGTGGCCGATATAAAGGACTAAAGGAAGTGAAAAATGAAACCATTTCCAGCATGAAATATTTTACAGAAAGCAAAATTTCATACCAGACTTTTATACATGACCCCACTTGAACTGCTGTGAAATATAGTCCATTCTTTCACTGAACATCAACAGTGCATCAGGAACTGGCTGCATTGCTAATTACCCAGAATGCATTTCACCCAGTCATGTCTCCAGAGGCAGGGTGAAGTCACAATGCTGATATTTTAACGTTGAAGATTTTGACAGCATGGTCGGCACCAGCACTGGCTAGCTGGACCCAAGCCTGGTCCTGGTTCCCGTTCTCCCCGGCCCGGCCCTTTCTGGGTCTCCAGCATAGCCTCTTTACCACCAGAGTGTGACTCTGGCTGCGGGTTGGGTGGTCAAGGAAAAACACAAGCATGAAAGAATATTGATTTAAAACAACAAACATCCCCTCACGTTTTCTAAAATGTAATTAGTAGCATTTCATTTTAGCTTTGCTAATCATGTTTATAACTTTTTGTGTCATGCTTACTGTCAGACAAAAGGACACAACATCTTGCATCAAAATTATTATTCATATATTATTATTGTGTGTGGTAAACAAACTTTATGCCCCTAATGCTGCTGGCAGACATTGCATATGCATTCTTTTAAGAACTCAGCAAGTCAACTTTTCACTCTGAGGTAAGCGACTTCTGGCTAAGACAGACCTTAAAGTGCCTACACAGATGCTTTATCAATTACACCTACAGAAAGACAGAGTTCACCCAGACTGGACAGAATTCACTGTGGGGGAGAGAGAGAGATAGCTGGAACGAGAGAGCTCAGTGCACACCACGGTCCGGCCTCTCACTGACAGCTCATTCTCTTTCTTCATGGATCAATGCGGAAGCTGCCCACAGGAACCCCGTCTCAACCCATAGCTTCTCCTGAGCAGCGTGGGCCAGCCGAGAAACACACGTCCCTTTTGTTGTCAATTACACCAGCAGCACTGCTTTCTGGGAGCTGGTATGACTGTCTTGTTTAACTTGGCAATGTGTCATTTTCTGAGACGCTTAGAGAGGAGAGCTGCAGGACTGTTGTCGAGAATGTGTGTTTTAGCTACAAAATACCTCCGTAGTGAGTTCAGTTAACAGTGAGGTAATATGTAATCAAAGAGGCCCACTTGGAAACAATTTTGTAATCAATTCAAGACATTCAGAAATCACCAATTTTTATGTTTTATACCAAGCAGAAAAAATAGTGTGAAATTCAGTATACAAAAGTCATCTGGTCTATTGTTCCCACTGAGATTTTTAAGTATGCGTTGTATGTGGACTTTTGTATCCCATAAGGCCTGAGATTTCACTGGAGGGGTATTTCCAAGTGATACAGTATGATGAAGATAAAGGATACCAGCCATCCGTCTCTCCACATCTACTCCAGTCAGACCCAGAAGACAGATCCTCCAGTGGCCTCCATTTATACAGCAAAATCTGTCCATTCTCTAGACCCACAGCCAACAAATAACTGCACAAAGACAAATTACTACTTGTAATCAAATAACATCACGTAAGAATTATGGGTAATGGAGTTTTTGTACCTCTGGTCTGAACAATGATATGGGCAGATAGACACGGCGGTGGCCGAATCGCCAACATCTAAAACAGAGGAGCAGGGACTCACGACGGCATCATCTCGCTCACCAATAGCGTCTCCAGAACCTCGATGACCCCAAATGATCACCTACGAACACAAACCACAGATGATCACAGGTTCATATTTGGAAAAGTGGGTCAGCATTTAAACTGAAGATACTTTTTTGTCTCGGCTTGATGTCACAAAGTATTTGCTGTCTGAGCTCCAGTCACATGACCAAATGATGCGCGAGTGAACGGCGGTGTCCTTACTGGTGTTTGTGTAAAGGGAAAAACTGGGTTCTGAAACATAAAGAAAAGGTAATTTTTTACACTGAAAATCTGTGAAATATTACACAAAGGTATTAGCTACACAATTACACAGAGAGAATTAGCTTTATCTCTTTATATATTAAAATAATATTGTTATTATATATTAAAAATAATATTGTTTGAAATGTTCTCCCTCAAGGTTTATGTAGATTGTATCCTGGCAACAGTTTGGGGGAGGAAATAATAATTGTCATATAGAATATACATACATACAAATATATAAATATACACACACACACACACACACTCCTTTGAATATGATAATGATTCCTTTAAGCTCAGACAATTTTCAAAATATATCATAGCAGTATGTTTGGAATTTTTTATAATTACTACAGGATGGCACATTCTTGTTCTAGCCCTTATTCTAGTCATACGGCCCTACTGCTAACCAGGTCATCACACCCTGGTGAGATCACAGATCTTGACTGAAACCCTTTCTGTGCACGTGCCTCCAATAATTAAAACGCAGCCAGCCGCCCACTGGTGAGTCCCATTACCCAGAAACACACAAAAGACAGTGAGGCAAATGGAGACAAGATGGTGGGAGGGGCCCGTTTGTTACTGTGATAGAGATTTTTCCACGCCTGACACCATTCACCCTCCATTCTGGGCTGATCTCTGATCAGTCTTGACACTGGCTAACCCTTCCACATCTGCTTCATATAGGCTGTGAGTAATACCGGGATCAACTAGAACGGACTGCGCCGTGCCTCAGTCCTCCGTGGCCAACGGTGCCTCAGACACGTCCGAAAATGAAAAGAAAAACAGACGCTTCTTTGGTTACCTCTTGTCAACAGTAATTTAGCGGCAAAAGCCCAGAACTCAGGTGAAGACTGTGGCACAGCACTAGCGTAGCATTGCTAAACTCCTGGCCAATCTTACGGGGAGTGACCTTCTGCTGTCCCCAAACTCATAAACAAAAAGTTGTCAAACAACAGAGGGCAGAAGGAAAACATTGTTTACTGGCAAAGTGGTCTGAATTGATCCTTGCAAAAATCAGAAAAATACACAGCAACAGTTTCTGTTGAAGTAACATGTTTTTGCCCCCAAATTAATGTAGTTACAACATCTACCGGCAAGGGAAACCTTATCCTGACCTTTACCCTCTGTCTGTGAGGGTGAAAATGAAAGGTGGGAATCGAGTTAAGGCCAGATTGCAAAGTCTGCTAACCTGAATGGGAGCCAGAGGTTTCTCGTCTCCATAGCGACCAGGTGCGGTCCCGAGAGACGGCGAGCAGAAGGCGTCCATTGGGTGAGAACGACATCTGAGTGACGGTCAGGCTGTGACAGGGAAGAGACTGGAGCTGCTTCCAGGAAGTGCAGCTCCACAGCAGGATGGCAGCGTGTTCAGCTTTAGATGCCTGAGACAGGAAACACATGAGCCAGCTGAGGAAAATGTTTGGTTAATTTCCCTAGTCTTACTGTTACTCTCTTGAGGGCAATATGTGCATGGTCTGTTATATGCTTTAGATCTATTTGTAGTAGTACTATTTAACTGTACAAATGATTCAGTTTAAGGCTCATATAATAACATTAAGTTTTTATTTAAATATGGACTTGTCACTTGCAAAAATGTGCTGTCATTCAGATGATTTAGTGTTATACTTACTAAAAGCACTGTATAGACAAATTACTTAACATTTGCACAAAATGTTTGTCTGGTCTGTGTGCCTGTATGTTTGCATATATTCCTGGCTGTGTACATAAGAAAAAAACGATCACTCCACAACATTGTAATCTCAGAGCCAATCATCACGCATGCTTGTAATTTTGGGGGTGGAGCAACAAAAGACGGGTTGTGTTTGTTTGGCTGTCTGTATTTTAAATATCAATAGCATTTCTAAGCAATTGCTTAATGCACCTTTAATACAGATTGGAACTAATTATTAACTAAAAATTAACAAAAATTAACAAAGTTTAAATTAAGTTAAAATTTTAGGTTAGGATTTTCATTATAATGCTACTTCAGCAACAACCAAATCAAAACAGTCATAAATTGGCATGTTTCTCTGAGCCCTGAGACCACACCCTACATAAAGCAGTGAGATCTCCACTAGCAGTGCTAGAACTTGTGTCTACAGCAATGTCATCTGAGTCTACAGGAGCCCAGCAGCATTGTCAGCCCTCCTGAATAAACCTCACAATCTCCACTCCAGCGTGAACAATGGCAGGTGACACACAGAATGTGCTTTCATTCGTAAGGGCTTTGTGCCCGATCGACGTGGGTCTGGCAGAACCACAAGGCCAGACCGGGACATAGTCCAATGATCTCCCTTCACTGTCTCAGAATATGTGTGTAACAGTGGCTGGAAGTTGTGTTGCTTACCAAGAAGAGATCAATGCGTTTTTAATATGATGGAAGCTCATTATATTGTACAGACTGAAACGATTAACTTCATGTGTTTAAGTTAAAACAGTCAGCAACGTCTTGTGTCTCTACTGGGGTGAAACTAAGTGCTATATTTTCTATTCATTCTTAATGACAGGCGAGCGATAGATGGGTGCAAGGGATTGTGGGATTGACAGCATGTGAAAAGTGCCGAGCGCTTGAAAATGTGGAAAAATGTTAAACTTTATGCAAACGAGGTGCAAAAACAGCAGGTTCCAAACTTCTCACTGTGCAGTAAATGAGCGAATTAGCTCAGGTTCACATCCGCATGCTTTCGGCTTTTGGTGACTGTACCTTACAAGCAGAGGCCACCACAGTCCTAGAGGAATCTGACGCCAGGCAAAACATCTCAAAGCCATGGCCGTACCTGCAGAGAGACGCATGTTGATGAGGGCCTCTGTCAGTGCCTGCTATGAAATAAATGCTGAGCAGTGTGACAGAGAGACACAGATTCAAACATGACAGATTTTTGTGTGTCGGAACTGCCAGTCTCTCTCTCTCTCTCTCTCTGGTGCTTATGAGATTGGAAGAAAGCCGTGAACGCTGGCAGCCATTAGCAGATCTGCTTAGTAATTTTCAGAGCTGGATGAACGGCTGGGGAGGCTGTCAATGGTACAGCTGTGTAAGGAAACTATTCTAGTGTAGCTAGTGCTGCCTGTGTACTGGGAAAACTGACTTACGCTTTAATGCTTATGAGTGACACAAATTCTAATGATGTATTTAATTATTTTATTATTGTAATAAATAAATAACACATTTTATTTTGTGCTTTATTTATTAAGTTATTTATTGTAAATTGCGTGAGGCAAATGACTGAAGTAAAATGATTACTGCACACTGAAAATGTATAATATCGATATTGCAGAATGATTACCTTGTTAATGTTAATAATTTCACAAAATGCGTTTTTGAATAGCACTTACTATTCCTACAGCCAGTACAAAAATGCCACTAAGCGTCCAATTTTGCCTTATGTATTTGCTACGGTTAATGCAAATGTCAGAATCATATATCATTTCGGTCCGCTGGGTTACACAAGTTTGGAAAACCTCAGGCAGAATTATGCGCTTATGTAAGTACACAAACACACAGAGGTACTGTAGCCTGACCAACAAACAGTTACAAGCAGTTCTTATATTACAGTGACGGTACAGTAAATGAAACAACCTCAGTATGGGGGGGACAGAGTTACCTTTATGTATGTGCCTATGAACAATTGTAATGTACAAGAATGTCCAAATTGATCACATTTACTACAGTTTCTAATGGCAAAGCTGAACACTGAACATATACTTGTTAAAAATTTGCATCTCAGAACACAATGACGCACGAATGTAGTGTACGTAGCTAGAAGCATTTGCGTACAGTATGACACAGTCATTAGCCTTTATGTAGGATGTTTAAAAAACAAAATGACAATTGCTCATTAAAACGTCTTCTTTTTGCATTTAGCGTCACAGCATGCAGGATAAATGCATCTTGTCATGAGCTCTAAATACCCATTATGCTGTATTATTTATGCCACACAATCTAGTTAAGCAATAATGTGGCGCAGCATTAGTGCCTGATGCCGAACAGCCAATGAGAGCAGACAAACACAAATTAAAATTGATGGGAAACTCACAGCTTCTGTACCTCCGGCCACAGTGTGTTCTGCAGGAGATCGTCCTCTGTTGGGGGATCTGGTGAGACACACACACACATACAAACACACATACACACGCACAGACACATACACACACCGAGACACACACACACAGTCATACACACACTATAATGAGAAATGAGCAGATGCCTATACACTGTGTTTTTCAATAGCTATCTTTTAATTCTGCAACAGATACACAGCCCAGCAATTGAAAGTCTTTCGGAGTGGCAGTCGCTTTATCTACAGTTTTCAATGGCCGTTAGCTTTACGACATGCTGTAAATCAAACTGAGCCCTCTTTGTGAAAGCCTGCAATAATATCATCCCACTTACATTCGCAGATGCTTACGCAACGCGCATCAATTGAACTGGAATGGAGACTGGAATTTCTTTCTTTTATTCATCCCTGGCTTGCAGTTTTATTTTAATTATATCCTTCTTTGCTACTCCCAAAGAAAGCAGGGCGAAGCTAGCGCTATTATTCCATTAACATCTCTGCATGCGCCTCATTGCGCGGCCCATAACCCACGGTCATCAATATTTTAACTTTGCGATATATAAGCAATTATATAACCTTTTTTTCCAATTATGATTTCAGCTTATTTAATCACAATGACAACAGTGACGTTATCCACTGTTTGTCCAAAGCAGGAGACGCATGAACGCCCCCCAACCCTCTTCCTTTGGTTGTAACAACAATTTACTTCAATGTTAAATAAAACACAAAATTTCACTGTCTTTGGCGTAACTCAGGAACTGTGGACTTATATTCAAAAGATCCCAGCTTACAATACTCAGTTTATAACTTAAGAAAAATCAGAACAGATATGTATACGAACAGAACTAAAACCGTACACTTGTGTACCTGTGAGACTGAGAGGTTGAAAGTGGGACTCTTTGTACTGGTCGGACGCACTGTTGAAATCGTCACTGTTCTGTTGGGGGCTCTGAGATGCAACGTCACCTGTAAACACATCAGACGTCACAGCAAAGGCTGGAACATTCCTCACTGCTCTCGGGATCAGTGCAGATGATTCTGCAGGGGACGGTTTAAAGGTTAAGGTTTCATACCTTGAAACACGGCCTTGTTGGACAGGCCCAGCGCAGGTGTGCTGGCTCCCTCCGGTAGGTCGGCTAAGTCCTAAACATCCAAAACACCTTAATAAAACCTTTTACACCTGTTTTATACATTAATCTGAATTCAGTTCACATATGTAGCATAGCACGTGTGTGAACGGATTTCCAAGAACGCCACATTATTGAACTTATTTTGACACATATTGCGTTACCGCAAGGATTAAGATAATGGAAAACTATGAGATCTTAAAATCTCTCTCTGAGCTGGAGTAATTAAAACAGAGGTTTTATTTGACATAGCTAATTAAAGTCTGAAGACGAGATGATTCCAGTTACTTACATCAGAGTCCAGAAGTTTCTCCAGAGAGGTGCCAGATATGTTGGCAAAGTTTTCCACAAAATTCCGTGGAGCCTTGAAGACCCGCAGGACCTTCTCGTCAGCACCGGACACGAACTGAAAACGGCCAACCATTGTCAAACACTGCATGTCGTAGCCGTGAATCTGTGGCCTGGAGATCTCATGCCAGGTCAACTGCAATCAACAGATCATTTAATTATCTGCATGAGGCTACAGGATCACGCTATTAATTTTTTTTGGTATTGTAGAGATTTGTACATCTGAGAATCCTTTTCTCTTCCAGGGTGTTAGAAGTCTGGTGGTCTGATCCGACCCGACAGTGATGATAAACTCTCCCTCGGGGTCCCAGCTCATGTCCTGCACCGCATTAAAGTGACCCGAAACCACGACCTCAGGCCTCCACTGTCCCTGTGCAACACACTTCCATATTCATTCCACTCACAATTAGCATAAATCACAATGTGTGATTGAAAGATAATGAGGAGAAACGTCTAAAGTAAGTATGTTTCATCATTCAGATGGGACAGACAGCTGTTTGGAACCGGACCTGGTTGTCGTCGTGTTGCCAGAGGTGCAGCGCTCCATGAAAAGCATGCGCCAGAATCATAGAGCCGTCTGGACTCATCTGGCAGCCGTAAAAACCCAGAGTGTTTCCTCCAACTTCCCCAACACGAACCTTTATTGTGAGGGAACAAAAGGAATTAATGAAGCAACAAATAACAGTCAAAACAAACATGCTATACTAATACTGAAATATATGATAATCTAAAAACCTGTTTTCACAGCCGGCAAAATCTTTAAGATTTTTGATTATGTGTTACCAAGAGAATGCTTATGTTGGGGCAACCACTTGTTAATTACCTTAATTATTCAGGTGGGTAAAATTCAAACCCAAAATTCAACCCAACACCTATTTTATATGTAACCAAAAACATGCAAACCAACTTCCACAAACTTAATATAGTTGATAGTTGGTGTTCAATATAAAAGCAGTGCCATGCCTGATAAACCACTGGTCAAGAGGGGCGTGAATTATCAACCATGAATCGCGAGCAATCTGAGCTGAGAGTCTACAGCTGTGCTCCATCATAGTTAAGTAACGGTCTAATGTGCACCCAAGACAGCAATTAATCATGCAGACAGCGAGAAAGTAGGAGTTATGCAAAGCGGGGACTATTAAAAGCTAAATAAATTGTGTTTGCTTCCTTCATATGCATTAATGCGATGTTGAACGTAACGTTGCGCACACATTAAATCAAATATGAGCTTCAGACGAGCAAAGCTGAGAGACAAAACAGTTACATGAAGAATGAATCTGTGTAAACTCCCTTGACTAGCCTATGAATACCGATTTTCTCAGTAAACTGTTGGGTAAAAAAAGCAGCTTGGCTTCTGTCTGGCCCATGTCTGACACGTTTAATGTGGCTCGAGTGTCTGGCAGTAATGGGGGAAGCCAGTCGTGCTGTGGAGCAAACTGTAACGCTGTATAAAACAAGATAATTAGTCCTGATTATGCCATCAGCAATAACCTGCCTCACTTTTATTTATGGTAGTGTGCAAGCAAAACATGATGCTCTAGTTTCAACATGTGCACTGACAAAGCACACAGAGTAAAACAAGTGACTATAAATAAATCTAACACACCCGAGCTGAAAAGGAAGTATGTGGCAAGTGACTGTGCGCCCTGAAATTTCAGCTGGCAGCCGACACAATGAGGCTTCCTGTCAGCCTTCAACAGGAGACAATGTTGAATCAGTCGTGTTAGGACTGACAGCGATTTCTCTAGTTTAGGATTGTCAGCGTTCAATGGTTCACAGTCTCTTGTCATGCCCAGCAGAGCAGGTCTCAAAGATATTGCCAGATCAGGTGGCTGGCTCAGGCTTTCCATCAAAATGACAACACTACGCAAACAAATCAACCATCTAACTCAATAGTAGAGAGGTTCAGAGAAGCCTATGTTGGTTTCAGAACTAGATTAACAAATCTTCAAATTATAATAGCTATCAATGTTTTTATGCTCTTGTACTGGCAAACAAAAAGACATCTGAGTTACCCTTCACCGGAATATCATACGGAGTGAATATGGCGGAACTAATGACCGGAATAAAGGCGGCCGTTCACTTTGAATGGCACAGATCTCTGCAAGACATTGTGGAATGAGTGATGCAACATTAAGCGGATTGATTTTGAATTCCCTCCACATGGCTGCTCGTACATCTTGGCCAACTCTCATGGGCAAAATGCGCAATCACTCTTGTTTCGGGAACACCAATATAGATCTGCGGAATGATGTGTGTTGTAACACTAACCACAGAGTTTGGAATTGGAATTGGATGCATTACCTGCTTTGACAGGTAATCAGGGACATGAGTGATTCCTGTAGCTGAAGGAGAAATGCAACACGCATGCCGAGATTCTGGAAATGGAGTCCATGACTCAATACCATTGTTTTTGGTCATATACGAGTGAAAGAATAAACCGGTTAAAGATCTGGGCTGGTGGCTGAAAGATTGTGGGTTCTAAAGTTTCTGTAACTCAACTGGTAAAGCATCGCACCAGCAACAACCAATCAATGTTGTCATTAAATAACCGAAACAGGGAATTAATGGCCAAGTTGAACGTTTTAAAAACTTTATGGACAAGATGTCAGATGTCATACTTTCAGAGGTTAGTGACCTAATCTCACACCCACATTGGGGTAACAACACATACTGACTGAAATACACCCTGAACGCACTGCATATGTGAGCAAACAACACCGTGCCTTTATTGCAGATTGCAAATACTGCCTTTAAAAAAAATATACTGTAAGGTACTTCGGACAAAAGCATTTGCTAAATGGCCACTTAGATTATCTTGCACTTATCTTACAAGATAAAGGTAGTCATTACCGGACACACTAATGCTTTGCTCAGGTCTTTTCCTGCATGTTTCGAAAGTCCCTTTTACTTCCTGCTGGAAATGGTGATGACAAAGACAGATTCCTGTGTCTGAACTGTAAGTGAGGTGTGAGGTCATGAGGTCTCGAGGTTAAAGATTTCCCCTGAGCTCTAGGAAGGAAAATAAACCATTAGCACAACACTAATGGCTCCAGGCTCACATGACCAGGGAACGATCGAGTTACCCTATACTGCTAACAGCCAACATGACTTATTAGCAGCGTGTACTTTACCCAGCGGTCTGCCTGGCTACCCTACTGCAACTCAGCACTCTACTAAGTTTAACCAATTAGGCTAATCATTGTGGAGGACACTCTCCTTTTTAAACGTGGCAATTAACCACAGTGATATTGGTCATTTGCTGCCTAGTGGGACACTAGCAGTCAGCCTGTAGGAACTGTAGAAACTTTTACTTCACGTTTATGAACGAATGAGAAGTTAAATAATTGGTGCCAATACATAAGTTGTTCTGTTAGACATATGCAAGATTATCAGCTACAATATGTATATATACAATGTCTGTTATATTTCCTAAACTCCACTACAGCTGTGAAAATAGAAAATCAGAGGTTGAAAATCAAAACAGTGTGTGAACAGACAATCGTTTCCTTTGTAGGCGGGAAACTGTCAGTTCAAAGCCTGTTAACCACATCTGATAGCCCAGTTCACACCTAACTCATATTGTATGCCCTTTACCACTCAATACAGAAGACCCATGCAGTGTGGAGAATATGGTATTTTCTAACACATTCATCTACAGTAAGACCTGAAACCTTTACTTCTGACTACTGCTCCTCACAGACTTTCATTTTTAATTGGACGTGCTAAAGTACGACAAAGTATTCAAGACATTGTACAACAAGGTGGCAAGTGTAGGAATCAGGAGCCTTTAAGCACAACTGTGATCTGAGCCCTGAGATCAAAGTTACTGCCTGTTATTAATCAACCACCAAGCCATGCCTGTTATCTTCTGCTGGAAGGCCAATCAAAACATCCTTTACAGCTGAAATAAAATAAAAAAATCCTCCTTTGAGGTTATCTGAGGTACCGCCATCCTATTTCTCAGAGGAACTCGCAAATCTTTCACAGTCTCTGAGTGGAAAAGAACAAACTTATCTGTGAATGTGGGTTAAATTTAACAGAGTTGGTGGAGACTGGGCCCATGTTTCCTGCATGACCCTCAGAATGAAGGAGGTTATGGAGAACTTCTCTGGTGATCTGAGAACTTCCCAGCCTCTCAGAGTAGATGGAAAATAAAGACACGCGTTTTCTAAATGCATGTTAAACCAGAACCTACAACATTTGCCGCGTGGGTGGCACATAATATACAAGTAGGTGGTACACAATATATAGACCACAATATAATCTGTAAATAATAATAATAATGTGACTGACCTGCTCCACCCACACACCCGAATCCTCTTCTGGCCCCCATAAGATCATGGTCTTGTCCATTGATGCTGACAGCAGTTTCAGAGGTTGTTCCACTGAGTCGCCTGCAGGGGGAGACAAGAAGCAGTAAACCGGACGCTTGGACTAAACAAGCAGCACTCATTTACATGAACCTACAAGAAACAGCATTAATTGAGAATGGAAGCATGCTGGAATACCTTTGATGTGTGGAGGCTGCCAGTGTATTCCATAAACCAAGTTCTCATGACCAGCCAAGACAGTTTCAAGAGTCACAGCAAACACTACAAGAAAAGAAAGAAACTTTTGATGCAAACAGTGAAGTTGTAACAGATACCCAGACCAGGTTTGAATTGACTCATATTTACACTCAATCACGTGGAAGACGCCTTAATCCAACAAGGTATTCAAGGTATACATTTAATCAGTACTTGTGTTAGTATCTTTAATAGTATCTTCACTCGCAAGACTTTGTAGTTACACCTGTGCAAAGACAGCCAGTCTCACCATCTCCAGACACTTCAAAGACGTTCTCCTTCATTTTGATGACAGTGTCGGTCTGTTGGTCTGTTTCGGCAGCAGCCTTGGCAAACAGCCTCCACACTCTGATCAGACAGTCCTGTGAACAGCTGGCTAGCAGAAGCTCTCCATCTAAACATTTCAGTTCAAACACACAATGAATTCAAAAACAGTATGTGAGGCTTTTAGTTACACTTTTCTTTAGTTGAGCAGCAAGTGTCTGTTTAATGCATTATAAAAAAACATAAGAACTGAACTAGCGTGGCTAGCAGTTGCATTGAATTGCATGTTTATCGTTGCTGTTACTGTGTCATCTTTACATGAGTACTTGAATTACTGAACTTCACTGAATTAATGTTATTATTGTTACAGAAATGTAAATATTAAATGTACATTTCTGTAACAGAGCAATAAAAATCAGCCTGGCCGAGAACTGTGATTTTTGTCAATTAAAATCTGCATAAATTAAAAGGAGTTCAACTACTGAATATATAATCATAACATACAAGAAATTCTTCTGAATTACAGTGAAATGAAATGTGTATTATACTGTCATATTTTCAGCTTGAGTTTAGTTAGTTCTGAGACTACTAGCAGAATACAATTAAATCTCCATTCATGGTTGCAGTGAAACACTATAGGCCTACAAGCATTTTTTGGCTAACTGCATAAATTCAGCTTGTAGGTCGTACCTCTGACAGCCCATTCCACACCTCGAACCCAATCCTCATGACCTGCCAGTGTCAGAACCCTCTGAAACTGAAAACATCCACAAGCAACATGCAGAACATTAGATTTTTTAACTAGATTCAGAATCCTTCTAATCTGTTTTGGAAGTTTACAGAGTTAATGTGTCCTAACTTGAAGCAGTATAAGAAGATAACAGCTTTACCTGTTCATTGTTCTGCACATACAAGTGGACTTTGCTGTCATCGCCCCCACAGGCAAGTACTGGAACTGCAAGAAGAAAATATGTAATTTTCTCTCTGTACCCCACAAGGACAAATTTCTCAGTATGACAGGTGAATAAGTGTTTAAACAGCTTTTGGGAGCGTAATAGAGCTACAGCCAGTAGTGAACAAAAAGCAAGAGGCAGTATAACATTGCTGCAGGACATATTTAAAGCACAAAATAAGATTTCAACATGTGATATGAATGGACGATGTAGCAAATCAACGTGGAACGGCGAGCACAGCTTACCTCCGCTGCCTGGTAACAGCGCCAAGGAGACATCCATCATGAATCCGGTCCCGAAAGATATGCTCTCAAGGCATTCAGCTAATGAAGATAGCAGAAACACCCAACATGAGCCCAAACCTTCCAGCTCATGGTGGATTTTAATAGGAATAATAACCGGCAGGTTATTAACAATCCAAACAATCTCACAATATTACAGCAATTACCCAGAAAATCTCCTGAGCTAAATTAAAGTATAATGATAGGCTTACAATATTTTGTCCCAAAAGAAAACCTGTTCCTGTGTCTTGGCATACAGCTCATTAGATAAATGTCATTTGAATGGTGGAAAAATGATGCAACTCAGCATCATCGCATGAGTTCAGAAAATGATGTCAAAAGATTATCATTTTCAACAATACAGGCTCAGACAGACTGAATAAGCACATCACATGTGGTGCGCTTTATTAAACGCAACTACGCATTTAATTGACAGTAGATAAGTTCTGCACACTGTGGTGATTTAATGCCACAACCATTGTTGGGTAGTAATTCAATGTGGCGCTTACATCACTGTGGACAAAAGTGTGAATAAACAGGGCCTACAAAAGCAATATGTTTTTGTCAGTTATGGTTACACAAATATCCTAATTATCCCATATGTGACCTCTGCATTTAACCCATCCTTAGTGAGGAGTGAACACACACTGCAAGTTGTGAACACACACCTGGAGCAGAGGGCAGCTATCATTAAAATCTAGTAAGAACTAATATGATTGGCTACTTCTTTCTTACATAATACATCACACAGGTTTTGTAATGTACTATACATAGTCTCACTATATATTACACAATAATTTTACAGATTTTCAGTGCTACATAATTTGATGTCTTTACATGTCAGCCCTTGTTTCTGTATTAAACATAGCAAGAAGTATCAATCAATGAAATGATCTTTTGTCTTTCACCAGATATGTTTATAGATATATAGATAATGTATCTGTAAATGCTCTCATATCTCAGCAGAAGAATAAGAGGATTTCATCTGAACACACCACTGGGGCTCATTTACAACAACCAACCACCAGATGTCAGGCTTGGAGAGTTAGAAGGGTCCTCTAACCATTTTTAAGACTATAAATCCACACTCTGAATGAACTAAACGCCTCGTCTGACCTGTATCAGCTATACACCTCCAGAGTTTGACAGTGGAGTCGGATGATACTGAGGCCAGCAGTAAGTGAGAGGAGAGAGACGCAGCAGTCACTGCACACACAGGTCCTGAGTGTCCGGAACACACGGCACATACAGTGAACTGTGATAGAAGATGAGCAGACATAAGACAATTTAAAACACAGCCGGATCTATAGATCTGCACTACACAATTATTAATGTTGTTGTTAATACACTTATAACTTAGTTTGATAACTTCAATCATTTTTGCATAGATGCCCCCCAAAAATCTGTCATAATCTAATGGAGCATCTATGAAGATCTATTTTGTCACCATTTATAAACACGTACCTTTCCATCATGTTTCTTCCATACAATAACGTTATTATCTGACCCACCAGATACCAACTGCGTTTCTGGACCTGCAAAAACATACATCATTTCTTTGCATTTACTCTGTATACTTTCTAAAAAGTGATAGCTTACAAAATAGATGTACATACAGGTCAAAATAAAGGACTTACTGCAGTCATCTTTATACACCCACTGGACAGTATTCACCCTTCCTGTGTGTTTATTCAGGACTTCGATGATTTTAATTTCCTATTAATACAATTAATACAGTGTTACTGTGTACAGTGTACAAGGTCCTATTAGATTTAGTTAACATTTCACCAGCTACGAAACAACATGTATTTACTATGAAAGCACTTACTGGATAAATGCATATTACATTTTGGGCTTGCATTCAACATCAGAGCTTATTAAACGTAAAGTAATGTGTCACTGCGGAATACCAGCAATGCATGCAGTTGCACCATTTTAACTCAATCGTGGAAGACACTATATAGTCAGTACCTGTGGATTATAAATGACAACAGAATTACATGATCCAAATGCGATGAGACCTCCTCTCCCCCATGACAGGACATGAGGAGTGCGGTTGGCACAACAAGAAACATGACATGTGTCCATTACAGGCGCTTCCATCTTCAGCGCGTCTGGGTGTTACAGTTAAAAGTGACCGGAAGTGTTGTGTGCTGCCATAAAGGTTCCGGATAGTTATTATTTATGTTTTTCTAAACACCGACTTTAAAACATTGACTATCAGTTATTATGCAAGTAAAGTGCATTATAGATAATATTACAAATCATTTCATTACAGACTTCTTGCTTATTTAAAAATCTCGACCCATACCACCGGCTTCATATAAACGGATGTGAATTCAGAAAGACCATTTCTTGTGTATCGTGATTTATATTCCGACTAAAACAGTCAGTGTTTGGATCGTTTTTGTACACGGTGGATATTGACATGGAAGATAGGAAAACGCCGTCAGTCATTGATCGATATTACACGCGTTGGTACCGGACAGGTAATGCGTGCTAAACACGTGTTGGCGACCACCGAAATAATCTTTAATAATCTTTCATTGTAAAGATGTTTTAATGCATAGGATCCTAGTATGTAGTATATTTTCATAGAGCATTTAAAGCAAGATTATTAACATGACTGATGATCACGACTGTCTATTTTGTTGTGTGCATGTAGATTTAAAAGGAAAAGCACGTGAGGATCATTGCATACTGCAGCATTCTAACAGGTGAAGCACACATCTACTCTTCTGTTTCATACTACACTCCTACATTACTGTATTCCCTCTGTAGTGTGAAGAATATGGAAACTTAATTACATACAATACAAGCATAATAACATAATGGCAGTAAATAACAAAAACAATATCTAGAAACTCTTTGCACGTGTCGTTTTTGTGTAGTTTAGTTACACTCCTCCATTTCTCTCTCTCTCTCTCTCTCTCTCTCTCTCTCTCTCTCAGTCACATACAGTATTATATCTTTATACCATACCAGTTTTTTTTTCTAAATGTCAAACTTTGCATAATATGAATGTCTTTTATCTTGTCAGAATTTGCGTCATCACACTTGCCGAATCTCACCCCATCCTTCAGAATGGACGTAGAATCAAAAACATCAACTATCAGATAAGTGACGGGTGCAGCCGACTGAAGAACAAAGTTTCTGGAAAGTCGAAAAGAGTAGGTACCTGTGACAGAAACCATTCTGTCCATACAGAATAAATGCCACTAGTTAGCAGTATATTATCTCTTATGTGACTAATTTACTGTCATTTTCAATCTGCGCTGTGTTATTTACTCTGCAGGGCGGTCAGTTCTTAACAGAGTTTGCCCCTCTATGTAGAATAACATGTACAGATGATGAAGAATATACCATATACAGGTAAGCCTTATTCTTCAACCACACACTGCCACTGTGAATATGACACTATTTAGAGTTTGTCTGCTGAAATTATCCGCTTGCAATAATATTAATTCGCTCACATCTCTACAGTTGTATCAGAGGACGCCTCTTAGAAGTAAATGAAGCCATTCTCAGCAGGCCAGAACTGTTACTGGAAAAGGTGACCACCTGTGTCTTTTTATATATATGTTGTTTACAATATTAAATGTATAAAATGATGAATGTATGATTTCTGTGTTTGGTTTTCTTGGCACAGCCTTCCACAGAAGGGTACATCGCTGTTATATTACCTAAATTTGAAGAGAGCAAGCGAGTCACTGAAGGCCTTCTGACCAGAGAACAATATGAGGATGTTCTTTCAAAAAGAACAAGCCAACAACAAGAACCTTGCTGAGTTCACATGCCGCTGTGAGAGCTTCTTTGAAGAACAACTGCTTCTATATGTCTTTGAAGAACTGATGAAATGAGTATGTCACGGCATATGTGGATTTTACTTTGAAAGCTCTGAACAGACCTTTGCATTCTGCCATATTTTTCCAGAATCTGTAACATCCATGAACAAAGAAATATTTTGTATTAGGTTTGTCGTCTCTGTTTAATTTGGGGAATATGTTTGCATACTCACAGACACGTTATTTTCCCGCGGTTTGCTTTGAAATCGCTTGAGATTTGAAGATATATTTGCAATTATAGTTTCAATAAATTCAAAAAAATGAACAATTAATTGCATTAATACATCACTCAACCATGTTTTGTATGCATAAATAAATCACCCAGTCATTAATATGTAAGAAAAATAACATTTATTTAGATATTTTTGTGTGTGATTTCACAATCATTCAATGGTCCAGTTCTAATACAACTCAAGTTCATAGCTGCACAATCATCTCTAAAGCTTCTGGTTGACTGACTGTAGTATAAATCAGTGGCAAAGTTCATTAATCATTTTGGCAAAGTGTCAACAAGAATGAATGAAACCGATTTAAAAAGTGTCTTATAATCTGTTCCACACTAAAAATTTGCCTCTCAGTACACAACAGTCTAACTATAGATTCAAATATCGCCATTCTAACCTTTTAGGTTAATGTACCAACGGTCAGATTACATTATTACATTTGAATTACAAATATAAATCACAGTGACCTACAAGGCAGTCCATATAACAAGGCTGTCACCCCTAGAAAACTTGTACACTGTAAAGAACCTATTTGTTCTTTATTTACATCCTTCAGAAATGCCTCTTTGAAGAGCGAATTTCCTCACTGACTGTAAACAGACTCACGCTCCTAACATTGATGCTTAATATCCAAAATCATTTCAATTGCTTTATACTTTTAAGACCAGTGTCGAAGATAAAACAGGATATATGTTTGGCATCAACTTCAACATGAGGCAGTTATGTTAAATATAGTGTATTTAGTGTTTTACTTCAAAAGAATACAGTTTCCATGTACTATTATAGTCTGAAATCGTTGGGTTAAAACCATAGCTTATTTAGCAGCCATTACATTTAAAACAGTTGCATAAAGACCCAAACACATGCAATGGAGTGTTTCTTCATCAATGTTTTTGGTAATTGAAATGAGGCTGGTAATGCTAACGCTAACGTACATCACAAAGCAAACGGGCAAAAGCACAAAGAACAGCACGTTGGAACGAGTGCATTTCCATGCACCACGTGTGCGTGAACATTTCGGAAGCTATTTGCTCTCCAGGAACGTCATGTTGGCCATGTGCTGCTCCAGAGATTTGACCCCGAAGCCATTAGACCCTTTGCCGTTCAGAGTTTCCTCGTTGACGGGTGTGTTTAGCTGTTTGCCCCTCCAGTGCTGTGGAGAGCCCAGGCAGTTGCGTTCTGATTTACACTGGAATGAAATACAGGGATTGAGATTGGACCCAAACGTATGTTTTACCAATGAGTGTTAAAAAACCCAAGCAAGCAAAGTGACAATCTCAAATCTTCCAACCTTTCTGATGATCTTTTTATAGATGGGCAGTAGAGAGACCACCAGTGTCAGGATGTCTTTGGTATTTTGTATGGATGAATCAACCTGAAGACAAAAGAAAAACAGATGCACCATTAGCCAACCAAACTACCTAAAATAAATTTTAACAAGTACAGCATTACTGCTTGTTTGGACATTTCAGAGTGGCATTTTTCCCCCAGAAGCAATCTATACATTTTGACAGGTGATTTGTGGAACAGACTGTTTCACCTATAATTGGTTGTGTTAAATGATATGCTAGGAAACCACAGGCTTAGGGAGACATGCAGAGAGATTCTGA
>JBAJNP010004484.1:0-33327 GCA_036877545.1 Yasuhikotakia modesta | reverse complement strand
CGTGGGATGGCTCGCCAGTTTCTGCATTCGTTTGATTCTCTCAGTGGATGGCAGAAACAATTTTCCCAACTCCAACTAAACTCCTGATCCAGGATCAGCATCAGTTCTCAGGAACATCAATAGCCACGAAGAAAGAGAGGAGAGAAAAGAAACCAACAAAAAAACCCAACCAAGAAAAATAATGACTAATCAGAACGAATACCCGATGGGAAAATTTAAAATGCCTCTTTTGGTTTCTCTTGAGTAAATTAACCTTTCTTTTTCCCTCCAGATCCAACGCAATCGCGATCATCTAACGTAAGTACACTTTACTGTTAACGAGTGAACACTATTCTCATTTCACAAAACACAACTTCACTTTTCTTACAAGTCGACTCAACTTAAACACACTAAATCACTGTTTAACCACTTAATCACCGTGTCTTCGCTTCTCACTGTTTTCCCATAGATTTTCTTTTACAGGTCACCCTCTTCTCTTTTCTCCGCGCTTCCCCTGACGTAAAAACTTGAGGGAGGGGCTAACTCTTAACTTCATGGTTTTTAATTATTTTTATTTTCTGTTATTTCTTAACTATGCTTGACTTGTTATAAGTGGAAAGCTAATAATAAAATAGTTATAGTCTATTTACATATATAATAATACTTTTTTTTCCCTGTTTACAGGTGCTGGCTCATGTAACCTGGGTTACAACAGCTTACATAGAACTTGATTTTTATGATCAAATGCACAACCAATGTCAATAAAAGCATTTACCTTTCATGTATGTTTTATGTTTCAGTAATACCAACCAAATGATATTTCATATATTGACTCTGCATGACATACCACATTCACCCTAAATGAGGGTAAGAATTTGATCTCTGCAGTATTCAGTGATCAAGTGTTAATTATTTTGCTCCACAGAGTAGCATTTCTTCCTCCCCATTGGCTCACATCTACATATGCAACCAGTTTTTTTTTTTCAGTATCATGCAAAGCAAGTAGGTTCAGTGCTTGGAGGATTGTGTCAACATAAAAAGTTCTGAATACAAAGACAGCTTTGAATTTAACAACAGCAAAATGGTGTTAACCTTTGGTGTGTAAATGGATACACAAAGTCTCCCACTGACTAAGGATTTGAAGTGGATAAGGAGGCGGAAAGCTCTCTGAATGTCTTGGCTTTAACGTGTAGTTCATGTGATGTATTATACATGTGTGAAGCTACTTTTTACATTCTGAGTGCAATCAGATATCTTTGAATGTTTCATCATTTTGCCCCATTAAATTCTTTAAATGGCATGCCCAGTTATTAAATGATGTAGATTTTTAATGCTTTTTAAAAATAAGCTAATACCCTTGGCCCAGCTTTTTGGAAAGCAGTATTCCGTTATAATCTTGGTGTGTGGAATACATCTCTGTTTACAGCAAATAACGGTACTGTCTAAGGGTTTTTTAAATTACTTTCTTTCAAGAGCTAAATTGACTTGATTTCACTGTATGCAGTCAATACCTCTATAAGCGGAGAGCAAAATTACAGAGCCAGGTACAACATGAGCGAGTCAACACCTTGTATTTACTGTTTTTTTTACAGACTTCGGCTGTGTCATTAGTAGATGAATGAACTCCACTTTGCTGATAAAAATAATTTCACATTCTACCAACTTGTGGAAAAATGTACAAGGCTTTTTCAGTGCTATTTCAAAAACAACATATTTCCATCAGAAACCTCTCTAGTAGGTTAAAAGTGGAAACACTGACATGTTTATTTCATTTAATCAGTGAAATTCTATGATTGTTGGCACTGATGGCACGTTAAAAACTACCGGGTGCATGAGGTGGTTGGGAGCTGTTATGCCATTAAACAAAGCTAAAAATATGGTCCTTTCATTAAATATTAAACAAGAACAAGAAATTAAGCTCACAGTATGTGCTTGATCTTATTTCATTGAAATAGTGGCAAGTTGCCTCATATGCAACATTTGTGGGGAGATAAATTATGCACTGACTAATTTAAAGGTGGTTATTGGTGCAAGATTGATATTTCATCTTTATCTTGGATGTTGTCAGTGTTATTTTTGTCATACTTTTCTTCCAGTGTTACATATAACATTTTATGCTATAATTTTTATGTCAATGATTTTAAGACAACTTTTAACTACATGCCAAGCCCTAACTAGAATACAGGTCAATACTTGCATTGCTCCTCTCATTGGAAATCATTCAGCTCCCACTTGTAGATGCCAATCATCTCTGGTTTCATTATTTTATCACTGAATCAAGCTGGATCCTCTCAAAGGGCTACTAGCCCTGCCAAACTAGCAGGCACACATCTACTGGGCAAGAGATGCTTTGATTAAAGCAACCAAGTGACAACTACTGCATTGCAGTAATGCCATCAAATGTCAGGATGACTTAGCCCTGTTATAAGCTTGTTAAATAGATAACTGGAGCTAGTGGTATAAAAGAGATAGGTAATTCACAATTCAGAACACTACAAATTCAGGAAAGGGTCAATTATGTAATTAATATGTTAAGTTTTATTGTGTTTTAAAAAGGGAATTGTCCATAAATGTCAGGTCAAGATGTCAGGTGCCACATTTTAATGCCATGTTTCAGCTATATTTTTTTGCAATATTGTTAGCCAAAACACTGTACGTTTATATTTCATAAAATGTAAATATATTTTAAATGTTTGTATTTCATAAAAGTCTGAAAAGCCAGTAATAGGTTGTTTAATGGCATGTTGTGAAACGTTCCCCATGTAGTTTGAAATTATTTATATACGCCTATGTAGTAATTGACCTAAAATAATCCTACTGTACAAGCTGTTACACACTAAAGCTAAAAGGTATACAACTTGTCCTATTCTCTTTTATTTCAGATACTGGTCCAATGTCAAGATGGGAAATTCATCTCAATTTCGGCACCCCACCCACATCTCAATGACTGAGAATTTAACTCCATTTCAGACTGACAGATTTAACCTAATCCATTTAAAATAATGAGTCACATTCTGTAGATCTGGATGGTGTTAATCTGATGTAATCGTCTCTCTTCCTTAAGTGTGAGAAAGCTCTGTGACAGGACGGGTTCACAGCACCCTGTGTAGAACGGGATTTGAAAGCTCAACCTGAATCCAAATTGTGCAAGAGAGAGAGAACAGATCTCTCTTTCAGAATCAAAGAGATTTAAAGAAATGAAGAACATTTGTTCTAGAGAACATTGTTTTATATATGAAATTCCAGCATTCTAAACTTTCTGCTTTTGTACACTTTAATTTGAATTTTCTTCAATACAGAGACTAAAATTGTCCATATTCATTGCATTCTTAAACATTTGTTCAGTATGCTGATCTCTCTGTGAGTGTTGTGTGCTTTTTTATGATACTGTTTGTGGCAGCTGATGCACACTGTAGGAATCGCATATGTATTTCATTGTGGGTGTTACCAAAACAATAAGTAAACAGTGATCATCTTGGTGTAATTATTGTTTCTTTTTTACTTCTCTCTGATTGGTGGACTGTAAAATGCTTTGTGTGAATTCTAAGTAAAAAGTAATTACAATTATGTTACTTTATCACATGGCAATTTATTCATGTGAAACTCTTCATTTGATTGCCTTAAATGGGAACAACATCTGCAACAGGCATTTGGCAGGAAAGTTATATTTCAATAAGTTTAATAGGATTTTAGGAAGTTAGCAATGGCAGTATTTATGACTTTGCTTATAAATTTGATTAATTTTTAATCTGTTATGCCTTAAGAAAGTTAAATTTGATAACTTAAATTTCATTTTTGCTATTTTTCTATCTTAGTATATGTCTCATTATATAAAATTAATACAAAGTTATTATGTTTACTAAGTCTTAGTATCCAAGGTTTCTTGTTCATAAGAATTGAAGATAAATGATGAAGAACACCCAATAACATGATATATAAGAGACACTATGGAAGTAACTGAAGCACTTCTAATGCCTCCTCAAACACTTTTACAAAGGCATTCAAAATCCACCCAAGAGGCCGACTGGATGGAACTGATTCTGTTCTGTTCCCTTGCCGCTCCTTTACAAGGGAACAGTTTGTTTCATCCAGGTGGAGGTTAGAATCGGTTGCATCAGCCTGTAAGTGAATGAATGAGATGAGTGAAATAAGACTGCAGACCAAAAGCACAGCATCTCTGTAGGGGGTTTAGAACGCAGCTGTTCTGATTGGCCAATCTGCCTCATTACTGTAATATTTCTCCCCTAAGATATAAAGGCCTGAGGAATTTCTACTCATAGACAGAAGAAGAGGGCAATCAAAGACTAAAGCTATTTTAGGAATGTTTTTCCTCACATCAGAAAGAAAACAAACATCACGGCCGGCTTCCTGAAGTCTATCTGTCTCTCCTGTGAGAACAACCTGACAGTGTAGCAGTGGTACTGCCGGAAAAGGCCAACTGCAGGACACAACCGGTAAACAAACCTGCTCAGGGGGGGTGCGTTCATTGCCCAGCACCTGCCACTATTACTGGTGAGCAGGTGCAGCTGTGTTCATTAAGATAGAATTCTGGACACAAAACTCCTTAGGAGACAGTTGGGGGCACGTTTTTTGGCTGCCTTGCAAACATAACATGGCAACAGGGTGAGTGAGGTAATTTCAGCTTGAATAATGGGGGCACGTCTGGTAAGTCTGACATGTGTGTGGCAAAGGCAATTTCACAGCCCCTCTCCACTGCTGTGCGCGTGAGCTGTTTGAGATGTTGTCTGACACTGCGGCCAATATGACAGACACCGGTGGTTCAGACCTGATAAGGCCTGAAAAAATAGACTGTCTGCTGCATGTGTGTGGTTATGACACCTCTGTCAAGCTACAGTTACTTACCAAACAATGAGCATTTAAAAGGTCAGAAAATAGATAATATCATCGTAACACAAAAAATCTTGTCTATATCTTCTAGGCCCAGACAGAATGTGTGATTCTGGACATATAGCTCAAGAAATAAGAATGTATTGGCTGATGTAATCCATGTCAAATACCAGAATAAAAGCTACTTTAGATGCCAGATGTATTTACTGATGACACAGTTTAATTGCAGTTAAATTAGTTTTTTATTAGTTTGTTAAAAATATTATAAAAATACGTTGAATTGGGAACTTTATCACTCATAACTGATATTCTCACTTGCTTTTTTGTCAGAAGCTTCTATTAATTTTATTATTAAATTGTCACATTTTTTTCATGGATATATAGTAGTTTTTAATGTGTTTTGGAGAAAGATTCAAGGAGCACGACCTTTGTGCCTTATCTGTTCTGCTGAATTCCGTGTGTTAAATGGTATTCAAATTCTACATTTTACATGCAAATTTTAAATCTTGTCCTTTTATATATTTTTTCTACTATTATGTTTCATTTGGTTGTATTAGGTGATATGGCAGGTATCTAATCCCAGAGGAACTGAGGAATACAATAATTAGGACATGATAAAACTGCTGGGAACAGAGGAATTAGACAACACACATTGACAAACACACTTAAACACATAGTAGTGTACAAAGTGATGGCAAATCTTCCCTGGGCTTCTGTAACAACATACGTTTGTAAGTAATTAAATGAAGTTCCCAAGCGGTTACCATGTCATATTGAAATACAATATGGGGAACAAATTACCTTTCCATGGCAGTTTATGCAAACCTAGACACAAGAGACCACTTGCCTGTCCCTGCTGCCACATGGAGGGATTGGCAAAGACAATCTCTTGCTGTATTGATGTATTGACTTCTAATTAGTTTGTCAGGTGCTATAACTTTAAGAGCATAGGAATAATTGATGATGTCTTACCTAGCACACTAAGCAAAGTGATAAACACTTACTACCTACAAGTCTGTCTAAGAGTTGGCGGGGCTTATGAAATATGCAGTGTTGTTGTAAAATATTCATTTCTAAGCTACAAAATTGAGATGCCTCGAGCAGCAATAGGTGCACATTTAGATTTCGTTGTGGTGTCAGCACTTGCAGCTGTGTTAAAAAGACACACACACACACACACACACCAATTTTTAATATCTCCCCTGTACTTAAAAAGACCCCCAAACAGTTATATCATTGTGTTTAAAAGTACCATTATAACACTCTTTGTCAGATATCAGTGTACAGCTCTACAGTAGCTTAGCCAACCACAGCAGTTCTATACTGTGAGCACTTATTCCCAAACTCAACAGCCCCAGACTTCCAGTGTCATTAAACCCATTACATGCCCTGCGAGAATCATCGTCCGTCTTTCATGATTTCTCAACCAGGAGCATGAAATATCTGATGCACAAATTAGGCTTTTTAAGTGCAGTTACAGCAAATGTGCTAAAAGAATTGGCTGTTAAACTGTTAAAAGGCATGTAACCTCCGGGGGACTTTATGCATAATACAGTATACTGAAGTATAAAGTTTATTTGCTCATTGACATGGTAGTATTTGCAATTACTTACCCACTGTCCATTTCTGTGCATCAACAAAAATTGAGAAGCAATGAATAATATCTATAGTTTGCAGTTCTAATTATTTCAGCAAACTTAATACAAAAAAACACAGTGAATTTATCTATTCATTCTGCTGTTTTCTCCAACTGTGTGATGTTATTGTTCATTCCAGGGAAATCAAGATTGGATTCAGTCAGTTCCAGGAATGCTCAATAGCTTGTGCAGATGTCTCTATGTCTTTCATTTCCATTGCATGATTGTTATTCTAATCATTTCCTAATTAATCCGCAGTCATGCTCCATTCTCACTAATATCTCCCAGGCTCAACAGTAGTTTAATTTCTCTTACCTTAGCAGGACTTGGGCTCCATATATATCTCAGGCTGAAGATACAGAGGGCCAGTATGAGGAACACCACACTCAGTATTATGGCAGCACACTGGTAAGATCGATACCTGGCCTTTTGCTCCTTTTCCTTCCCTTGCTCAACCTGGAAAGAGCAAGCCATTTAAATTATATAGAGGGTTGTCATGTAAAGGTTTCACACATTGAATGCATCATGCCATAGCACTCTGCTAGGAAGGAAATAATCACATGGGCACTTACAATACTTTGGAGATGGAACAAAAGGTCACATTTATTAAACTTGTCCCAAATTAAAATTTCGCCTGTTTGAAAAAATTCCCAGAGCTTAAGGCCACAAATTAATAAAGAAGGCTTTTGCTCCAGCTGAGCTCCATGTGCGAGAGTCTTAAAGCTCACTATTCACAGTGGTGTGTGCCACTATCTCTTAGGACACGGCCAATCAGAATTATGAATGTGGAGGAACTAACTTCAATTAGCAATGTCTCTTGCTAAAAGAGAAACTTATAAAGCAGAAAATCCATAGTGACTCCTGTGATTGTATTTAATCTAACAATCTAACAAAGAATATTTTCATCCAGTCTTTAATTGCAAATATCCTTTTTAGCCAGTGATATTAGCATTGTGTTGCTGTGGTTTGAGAGGTGGTGAGTTGACTTTTTTGTAATAACAGGTCATCTTTAAATAAGCATGAGTCTGATTTTGTCTATCATGACATTTTACATTCAAGTATTTTTGTATTTGACCACTAAACTGTATATTTGACCATTGTCCTTAGCAACCAGTCTCATACACTGTGCACTAGCTTTATCTTACAGCACTCAAGGTTTTTTCTTCTGCCATAATAAAATCATATTATTTAAATTATATATGTATATTATATAATATTAAATTATATAATATAAATTATATGTTTGCTTCAGGAATTTGTCATCAATGCACTGTTAAAAACATCATGGCAAAACACACTATTATCCATTAAAAGGGAAATGGGAACAAACAATTAAAAAGCTCCAAATTCCTTTAAGAAGAATTTCCCTTTGCATGAAGCAAAAATGTCAATAGTGGCAGAACTGAAATCCAGAGGTTGCATAAGCAGTGGAAACTTGACTGGAGGACAAAGTTCCATCTGCTCAGAATATAAATGTTTCTGAAAATACATGGATGGCTGCCAGCAAAACAGTATTAAACCAGTTTAAGGTTAAGAATCAGCGAGGCAATTCTGCTGTAGTGGGATTGAGTATGAGTCTATGGTGATGACGTGAGCCGGGGCCCCCTGCTGATGATAGAGAGAGCAAGAGGGGCAATAGGAGAAAGACAGAAAGAGAGAGGGAGATGGAAGGAGGGCATAAGGGAAAAATATTTACACGCTAAGAGAGGCAAGACAGCTGAAAGCAAAGTGGTTGTATAGAGTATAGATGCCATACAGAGCCTGAGAAAAAGAATTCTGTACTAATTTGTTTTTCTAAAAAAGATTACACAATTGCACACCTAAATTTTAAATCTTAATTTATCAATTGAAAGACTAGAAGTCTGTGTTGTTACAATACCTTAAAAAGAAATACACTCCCTTGACTTTTGGCACAGCAGACATATTATTGCATAAACAAAGCCGGAGAAATGACCTTGATTATTTAACTGTAAAT
This sequence comes from Yasuhikotakia modesta, assembly GCA_036877545.1. NCBI lineage: Eukaryota > Metazoa > Chordata > Actinopteri > Cypriniformes > Botiidae > Yasuhikotakia > Yasuhikotakia modesta. The sequence continues at coordinate 24,888 of JBAJNP010004484.1, read as the reverse complement.
CATGTGGAATAATTTGACCAGTGGTAAATGTCTAGGCTCACAACTGTGGAGTGCCACACTCAGATGGAGAAAAGGCACTTAGTGTTGAAACTACCCCATCCAAATATCTTTTATTTCTTTTTATCTGACTGTCACATATTAAAACCCCTGACACAAAAATTAAACACTATTTAAAAATTAAATGGAGATTTTGGAAACAAGACATTTGTATTTCGTTTTGCTACTTTCCAAATAGTAATAAATAAAAAGTTAAAATCATAGAATATATAAAACACAGGAAAGACTCACATCTTTGCAAAGGATTTGTTGACTGCTGAAGTAAGTGTTGCTCTCCATGCCTGCTAAACTGGACTAAAGATAATCTTCTTTGGAAACCTTCTCCCACATATAGTAAAAGACGTTCTCACTGGGAGCCAAAGAGTCAAACTTTCACTCCATTGGTAATCTGGGATTCTGTTCAAGAGGGAGGGTTTTTCTTTCAGATGGGATGGAATAGCCTAAACCTTAACTACTGTGGGTTCCTCAGTACACAGAGCAGATGTCCTAAATTAAGCCCATCATCTGTCTATGAATAAAGATTACGCTGCTGTGTGTTGCCATAAGTGTAATTGATATTTCAGTGTATTCCTGTCTCTCCTCTAATGGCCGTCTACACATTTACAGTCTGTGGCTATTGCTTTTGAGCTATTTTACTGTGCTATCATAACTCTGTAGGCAGCACATTCACATCTAAGTAAGTCTGGAAGGGTTTCAAGTTAACATAAGAGAAGGAAAACAGAGTGAAGCTCAGCAGGAGAATTCACTTTGCCACTCAAGTGGTTTACCATCATTTCATAGCAAGCAATTGACTTTGAAAGCTTACATTTAGAATTCTAAAACCTATTAAATTATTCATTCTCAAATAACATACCAAATAAAAGTAAAAGTATCAAAAAGTTTTCTTTAAGACCTGAATCCAAGAACATGTCCTTATATTGACTAACAAATCAGTGAGAAAAACAAAAGTATGTGCAGTATCTCAGAACAGGAAAAACACTTTATTGAATTGTAGCTCTGAGGCCTGTACTGGAAGCTGATAATGGAAAAAGCTGTGGTATTTCTAACCTGTAGCTTCAGTTACAAAACTTTTCAAAGGCAAAGGTGACCTAAATCACTTGAAGAGAACATAAAAATGACCACTTCTCTTCACCACAAGTGATATCCTCTAGTTTCACACTACCAGTTCCTTTCCCGGCAGTCGACCTTAATAAAAGATGCGAGCTGAAATTTGAGGCGTGTGCATACCTTATCTTACTGCAGGTTTGACCCAAGACATTCACTGCTTTGAAGAAATGTTCCTGGTTTGAGAAGTGCAAAAACAAGGAGAAGCATTTAATATTTAAAATATTGCTCTTTTATTAAAAAAGTCTTACAAGGCTAACTTACAAAGATGCTATAATGGCATATGGTGTACATTATACAGTGTAACAATGTCAATAAATCGAAGGGCATTGTAAGACAAGTAAAATGTCAAGAACAAATGTTTTGGGCAAAGTTTATGTTCATAATTGTGGCACTTTTTGTTTTCTGTGCATTTAGAAAACAATTAGCTCAATTAGTTGAAATGTTATCTCAGATGTTTTTAAAAGTCAGCATTTGTTACCTGTGCCAATTAAATTTATAATATCCTTCAGTTATTAAACATGAAACAACATGAAATTAAATTAGAAACATATTAAGTTTGATGAAACTTTAAAACATCTATGTAATTATAATAAATCTAAGGGCTAATGTAAATATAACCATAAACAAATGAGCTCTATATGTATGTATGTATGTATGTGTTTATATACTACCTATTAGCAAACACGCAACACATGTTTTTAATACTAGCTACTTGACTTTTTTATTAGCAATGTTACATAAAAGTGTGTTACAATAATCCCTGACCTCATCTACATATTGGCAGTACAACATTTGAAAGGTGTGCTGTGATCTAGCTTGTTCAGATTTTGACAATCACAGTAACATTTTTATTCACGCAAATCATTGACAAATCCGTTAACAAAGGATTCAAAAGCTTTTCCGACCCAACAACATTCCGGAAAGCAGTGGGAGCCTTAAAAACAAAACATAAACAACACTTCAGAGCAGAGGGGAACTCTCTCAGTATGAGAAAACCAAAGAAAACAATGTGAAACAATCAGCCAGAGAAGATGAAATTAAAGCCAACATCTTAGACACATCTTTATGCTGTAACTAGTCACCAAACCCATACGTCAAACCGTGGTGTAACATAGCAATTATTTCTGTTAACAAAAGGATGATTTACTCAAACAGGAGGTTATCACCTTGGTATGCAGTAATGATATTCTTCAAGCTTATTGTCACAATATTCACGGCACCGTTATTTGAACCACAGGCTGAGCTTGTGTAGTTAATTAATGGAAACACAGACATGCTGTTTCTGAGAAATACGGCAGCTACTTGCCATCTGTAAGCATATGTTGGTTGATGCCAGAATTTTGTAAAACTCTTCAAAAGTGGTTAACTTTAAATAGTACATGCTGAACCCTGTAAAAAAACTATTGTTGTAGTTTCAAAAATCAGTTTAATTAAACTGAAATCACAGAAATACACAAGCCTTATTGTAAAGCAAGTTTCATCCGCGCATGATGAAACTGGGCTCTCCTACTCAACATCATCAAAAACAAGAACATTCTCCTCTCATTTTCTCTTTTCTCTTGCCGAGGTTTCTTTTGTCAAGGATCCACAAAAGACACCCACACACACTGCCGATGGAGCTCACCATGAAATGCTTCCCTTTCTAAAGGTCTTGCCTGGTGACACCTGGTCATGAGATGAAGGGCACGAACACACAGATGAAGCTCTTGTCCCTGGCCAACAAAGCTAAACCTATTAACCTTAAAATTTATTTAGTTTAGTTTTTCTTTTGTATGTCTGCAAACAAAACAACTAATTTTATATTTAATTTTTTAAGAGATGTAATTTGTAAGAAAAGGAATTTGTTTTTCTGTTGACTATTGATGGCAATTTAACACACACAAGGTTGAATATTAAAAACCTCTTTCAGACTGAAGCAATGGCAAAGCAAAATTTACTGCATCAATTAAAAGCATCTTCACTAACCTAATAAATAAAGGCATTCAAATGGAGACATGACTTTTTGTGGAATTAATTAGCATTAATTGGCAGTGAAGTACAATAATCTAATTAAGAGACTTCTTGAATTACATTTCTCCATTACATCCCTCAGTTCTCAAAAAGCAATAGACCTGAGAGATAAGCAGTGCAGGTGGAGGTGCAGACCGTCCCCGAGGTCTGTTAATTGTATTAGATTTTTAATGCAAGTAAAGTGAGTCAATGAATGCTAAAGGATAACACTGATACAGTCTCAAAGAAACGTGAACCTGTGTGCTTAAAAGTGAATAAAAAGAGAGATTACAATGTTGCAAACCTGTACAATACTGTGTTCGTCGCCTGCTCCTCACCTTAAGAGAAGAAAGCTGTGCGCTCAGGGATTTCTGCAATTTCTTGCATGGTGGGACAGGTGTATTTACTCTGGTAATTGTATTCCTTTCCCAATTCATAATGTGATTAAATATTAATATCATTTAGAGCAGCAGAAATCACAAATCATAAATGATCTAGACAACTATAATGCAAAACCACTTTCTCCCACCTAATTTTCTGAGAAATTAAAGTCTTTAGGTTTAAAAAAGTGCATTTTATGAAATATCTGAATAGAAGAAACTGCTTTTGTCTGCATTTCATCTAGCGTTTCAAAGGTGGCAAATAACATAAAATAGAGAGAAAATAGCCTTGACATGTTATCAATTTCAAAGGCCCTCGGTGAGTAATCACAAAGTATTTCACTTTAAATGTTTTACTGAATGTAAGTGACTTGTTTTCCCCAGATGTACGTTAATAAAAAATATGTCATTGCCAATAAATAGATGTGCTAATTGCATTTGTAAAATCACAAAGTATATAGGCCATGGGGCAATTCTAATGTATTCTCACAGCAGGATTAGACTACAGACTCAGCTACTCATTAAATCATTTTAATGCAGGCATTACAGCAGGTGTTACTTTTTTCTGAAAGAAGATTATATTAACTTTTACTGCACTACACCACTAATTTAATGTCACATGAGAATGAGTGGAGGGTAATTTGGTCTTTTTAATTAGGGATATAGTTCAAAACAGAATAATGGTTTAATTACACCTGCTTCTTGACTTATATTTCTACAGAAGTTCACAATGTGTAACTAAAGGGTAGCAAGTTCCCAGGTTATATTCAAATGAGCTGTACACCATTATAGTTTGTTCACAATCTTTGTTGTAAAGGCAATATTTCCAACTTGCACTGCACAGTATTGAACAAAATCTTGGACTATTAAATCACTCCATATGTATTGCAATATGCATTTGTGTATCATTTAATCTTACGAGACAAATGTTGTGTCATTTCCTTCTAATCATTTACTGTTTTTAAACAGGTTTCACCATTACCACAACCAATAATAATTATATGTATATTATTTATATTTCATTGTATACATTTGTTACTTAAAGTTTTAGGTATAGTTTTCTTTTCATATAAAACTGGGACAACAGAAACATCCTAACATTGAACAGTTACATCAGCCCCATGCTTGCAATACTGCATGGATGAGAGCTAACAGTACATATTAAATATGCCTTTCCTATATAACTAATGTCCAAAGGTCACAGCTAATGTCCAGGTTCTTGTATTTAAGCTCGTCACGCTGAGCACTGCGGGATTCAGGAAGAAATATAAACTCTCCCAGCCTTCACCATCAACACCCTACCCTGCCCTTAGGCCGAGCACCAGATTTTTCATGTCAGCTGGCAAACACCTTCGTCTCATAAGTAGGTGTTTGACTTTCAGAAGTCGCTCTCCATCCTGGCAAATGGACTTTTTACCAAGGTTGCCACATCCTTGGGCTGTGTTGATGTCAGTAATACATGCAGATTACACGTGGTAGAAATCCCTATTGGGCTTATATCCAAGCTACTAAATGTCTTATACAACTTACATTTTTTTGCGGGGCAGAAATATCCTCCTATCTCCTAATTACCGCAATTTACATAATTACTCCTCTGGTAAAGACTCATATTAGCGTCATTGTGAAAAGGCAATTTCGCATGTAAATGTATCTTAAACTGTGAGAAATGCTATTGATTCTGCTATGCTATGTTTATTCCAGTGATGACGAAGTTGCGTGAACCTTTGAAGTTAAAGCTTTCACAGCATAACACGTTAATATATTTCTTATATAAGCCCTATAACTGCAAGCTGTTTAAAACAGTCAAGTCTATCATTAGATATTTTCAAACATGGTGATCCTTCAAATACGAAAACTTATTTTTTGTGAAAGTATTTCATGCCTTTTAAATTCTGTATATATGGTCTTAGACAGCACAAATGGTTTAACTTGAGCTTCAGAGGGTTATTTGTAATTCAAATAACTTGACTGTCAGTGATATTTCTTAAAACATCCAAGTTGTGTTTTGATTTCAAAGAACTGCAAGGCGTCACTATTAGTGTGATTGTGATGTTTCAAGATGCTGCTAGATAGGCCACTTACAGCACTAGATTGTGAGAAGTACAGTATCTACAAATGAGAGACTTTGTGGTGTCATTTTCAAACACAAATGCACAAGGGCACAACATTTTACTCTAAAATGAAAAACTACACATTTTTATGGATAAATAAACTTTTATACATTGCTCATACAGAAGGTTTATATTTTTGGTCAATTTGTTGTCGTTTTCTATAATTGAATTTGTTCTATAATATATTCTGCATTGTTTACATGTATATGATTTAATGTATATAAATCTAAAAATATAGTTATAAAATTTAACTGTAAAGATACATATATTACCCTACTATTACAATTGTACAGTTTGGAAGTTGTATGACAAAATAAAAGGAAATCCTCATGTAATCATTGAAACTTCAGAAGTGGCATCTGGCAGGTAGAATTGAAGTGGATGGGGAAAGAATTCATCACTTGCCAATAGGTTGCTTTGATTTCACACTTGCTCTCTGCTGTTCTGGTTTCATTTCATGGTTTATCAGACATTCCTGCCAAAGCACCCTTAAGATTAAGAATCCCCACCTAATCTATGGCCTTCAAAATACAACCACCTTTAGGTTCACCATTTCCTGGCATCTACAGAGAACACCATAATGCCATTTAATATTAATACAACTGTAAAAAAGCACGTCTACAATTTTTATACATCTACATTTTAAATAACTTATTTATTCACCTTTTTTATATGTTGGCGTCTGAACCAAGAAATGACTTCAATGTAAAAGTTTCTTGTGTATTTCTTTGAAAGAACAGCTTAAACTTGGAATTACTTCTTCAAAAACACATTCGAAGTTTAATTGCTGGCATGTTACAGCTAGAAATAGAAAAAAACAGAATATATTTTATTTAATTATAGAAAGAGACCCTCATGTATGAACAACCTATAAAGTAACAAACTGAACTTTAAAAAGTTTTTGCTGACATTTTTACAGAGCAGCTATAATAGAAGATGTTCTGAATGGCTGCAGTTTTGTCAAGCACCAGCATGTTTTAGTTCACAGTCCTCTTCATCTTATCTTACTTTGGTCTTATTATGGAGGTCACAGATGCACCACAGGAGGCAGCAACAGCAGTTATCAACACTTGCAAGAGTACAAACAAGCATTTTAAACAAATAGGCACATTTTAAAAACACTGTTATTTTATTACAATGGTGGCTTAGCTCACATGCTCTTACATGCTACATTTAGCTTGGTGCTAAATGTAACAAGCATCAAGAGTTTGAATACGATTTGCAACATTGCCTAGTCCTGCTCTACATAGTTTTCTGTTCTTTTACTTTTGAATTGTGAATGGAAATGACTAAAAGGCTATTTAAAAAAAAATAAGGACATATGTGATGCAGACACACATTGTAATACATGGTCATGGGCTAATTAAAGTAAACAGGAAAAATACTATGAGCTTTCCAAACATATTTTATTGGATTTCAGCTTGAGAACAAACTGCACTAAAACTATAACTTTTGAATGCAATAAACACATAAAGATATACAACGATTACAAATCAAATATTTTAACCTAGGAGTGGTCTATTATTAAAAACATTTGTTTGATTTGTAACACCCCTTACATGAAAAAATTACCTTAAAATGATTATTCTGATAAATGATGAAATGAATCTTCCAAAAGCAATATTGTCCCCCATGATATGATGGTTGCTGTTGAGGTTATTGAAATCTTGATCTTTTGAGATGAGACATTTTCAATAAAAGAATTATTCAGTTATATTTAACACTTAAAACACAAGGGGTGAAAAGATTAAACCATTTTGTATTTGAAAATAAGTGGCATGTGAATAAAGTGTAACATAATTATAATAACATTATAATATTATGTTAACATAACATAATTATAATAACATAACATTCATTATTCAATACATTTCAGTATAATACAATATTTCATTTGGATTTTGATTATGATTAATTATCTAAAAGCTAAAAACTAAATAACTGCTATACATGTTTAACCAAATAGATGGTTTTACATTTTTATGTATTTGGCATTTGATTTTATCTGAAGTGATACATTTCCTCATTACCCTTGACCTTGGTTTTGCCAGTGCCATGCTTTGCAGATATAGCTATATATTTATAGTACACTATTGTCCCTTTGGCTGGTCAAGTGTCTTAGAATTATATCTTGGACCAAAACACATTTAACATGTACAACCATTCAGAATCTAAGGTTTTTTTTTTATGTTAGAGCTAAAATATAATGGACTAGACAGTGAAAAAGAGAAAATTAATGGAGCGCATGGGTTCTCTATTTGTCCTATTATAAACTGAAGAAGAGGTTTCTGTCAATCTTTTATCAGGTTGTTCAACACCTAATGATCTGACTCATTCTCAAAGTCAATGAAGTTAAACAAAAGGTAAATGCCCTCCCATAAACTCAGATCATCTGCACTCATAATGTATTAGGGCTATTTGGCTAGTGGCTTCTTAAAATATTCTGCATCATATGAGCTATTTAATCACAACCTTAAACTAGTTCCTGTAATGAATTGTGAGACTGTGGACCTAAGATCTTAATTTTCAATTTGCTGACTGCAGTGGTTTTAATAATTGAGTCTTTAAAAGTAAGTTATCTGGTGCCAAAATTGTAGTCTGCACTTTTTATTTGAGTGACTTCTGACAGGGCTATTTCTTTAATAAAATATTATTATTTTCTCAGTCATTCCTGTGTATGCAAAATTGTGAACTGATGGAAATTACATCAGATGTTGACGTTTTTATGCAATAAACAAAATATATTTCTTCACCATTCAACGAAAAGAAGTAACAATCAACTCCAATACGCATAGATCAAATAAATAGAAGCAGCGATACAACCTAAATCCATGTATAACAAACATAATTTGCACTGCACTGGGTATATAATACTCTTCAAAAACCAATATATTTGCCTGCACTACATTCATCTATATTTCTTTTGTATTATACCAGCCCTAATCATTATTCACTGTCTTGGCAGCAACAGTAGATTTGAGTGCATGCTCTGAATCATCTAAAGTATATAATACATAACAGACACATTTATAGAACTTTATTAGTTATTGTTACGTGGACGCCAGTCAAGGTGACGTGAGTGAGAGGACATTAGCAGAACTCCTAAGGGCAGAATACAAACTGGCACTGAAGGTTTTTTTTTGAGAGTTAAAGTTTAATTGAAAAGTTTGTCTTGTAATTTAAAACATGAGGTATGAGGTCATTTCTGCATGACAGAAAGTACGCACAGTTACATGTGACATTTTCTTCAGGGCTTTGTATTTACAATTTTAGCTATGATTTCTTATACCAAAGCATACCAGTACTTCTTTGTTAGAAGCAATGAGCTTTTGTTTATAGGTATTTGATTGGATCAGGTTAACATTTCTGCATTAACAGAAAAAAAATGGCATGGAATGGAAAGACTTTGTGGTTTGTGTAATCAAACAATACAATTTGTCATATTTCATTTCAGTTCATCAAATGAGGTAGACAATGCTGGGCTGGGGTACTGCCAAGTCCTTGAGAGCTCATTTATTTGATGGCTTTGCTGTTTGATTGCCCTTATGTAACTTTCTAACCTAATTTACATAGCACACCACATTAGGCTTGGACACAGGAGCTCTGAGTATGTGCATAATTAGCCGTGTATCAGTCCATTTTGAGTTCCATTTCAGCTAATCACTCTTGAGTCATTTGTGTAAGATTTTTGTGCTTGGTGTTACGTTTGCATGCTGTAATAGACCACCATGGAGACGACATGGTGAGATGAAAAGATACCTAATGCATATGACCAAAGGACTATTACAAACAGTTAGTGTGGATGAAGGCGTTTTCTTGGAACATGCTCTACTGGAACTATTGTTCTTTGTTCTATGATCACATAATGCAACAAGATAAAAATATCGCCCCTGTTAGTTTTTTATTATCTTGGCAGCTGACGTTATCGTATACTTTAAAGGTTATGCTTCTTAACTTTACAATAATAGCATTTTTAATTAGACTTGTTATACTTCCATGTTTTTTGCTAGACTATTTGTGTAATGTACTTAACAAATATCCATTTATTGGCAACTAAATTGCCCACAAATATATAAAGTCATAAAAACATAACAACCAGTTATTAGTACAAAGGTAAAGGACAAAGAAGATGACTCCAGCTTTGTTTGAGAATAAATGCCTAGGGTGTTGTGTCTATCCAACACAAAATAGGAGAAGCAGATGTGAATGGTCAGGTGAGAAGGTGATTTACCCTCTATGGCCTCAAACTGGCGCTGAAACAGATGGAAGATTCCCCAGTCCTCCGCAGGCACTAAACCCATTAAAACACCTACAGCCTCAGCAGGGTGTAGAAATGACTCAAAACATAACTTAAGTGAAAGTACAGATACTGGGAAAATTTTACTCTAAATTGAAAGTGTAAAGCTGAAATGTTAAATTAACACAATTACACCCCTGAACCTCAGATGTTATGACTATGCTAAGCTATATGTCTCCCACTAAAGCACCTTCTTCTTAAGTTTATTTCCTCTGTTTTCCATTATATAAAATGATGTACATTTCATTTGCTTCCATTTGTTTGAATTTTTCATTATGTCCAGGTGATGGCAATATTTCAGTTGGCTGTGGCCATTATGTGCAAACGAACTGCTCAAGGCATTGTAAATATGTAGTCTGTTCCAAAACTGATAAAGGCAGTCCACAGCTTCTGTTTACACCAGACTTAAGCACTGACATATGGTTTGGAAATGAACATCTGCTGTAGCAAGTGTTAATCCTGTAGACAGCCTATTTGACACCCAGGAATCTCTGATGTAAGGTTCGTTCTCCCTTTTACCCTGTGATCCAGCAAACTGTTTTTTAATAATATGCTGAACTTCTTAACTCTACCACATTAAATCTGTTTATCTGACCTAAAATGTTAAGCAAGGCTTTTGTGGGGGCTGTATCTCACTGATGACAAGAGGTAAGTCTTTAATCAGTGCACTTAGTTGTAGGCAGATGTGCTTTTGCTTATCTATCAAATCCTGTAGATTCGGGTGCTGCAACCACCATGTAACTCTGCCGTGTTGAAGAGACCTCAAGGTAATGGTTTTTAAATGGGCAATGGAGGACCATTACAACCAGAAAGCAGGACAGAAGGAGGGCGGCTGTGGCGCCACCATGTGGTGTGTTGTTTGTGTGGTGATATCCACAGCAAAAAAGATTGTGGAGGCTAAAAGCCATTTGTTCTTAGAATGGCTGTCAAAAAAGAACAATTACTTATATTTTAGACACATGCAAAACATCTAATATTAATGTTTAAAACTCATAAGAGACCTGCAAATTCTCAAATACCGACCGAGACAAAAATCAAGTTATGTATTATTTATTGCAGTAATATTGTATGGGAGGTTTGTGTGCTTGATTTAGCATAGTTTTTTAAAATGATATATAGAAGTGAAATATCTATGCCATAAACAAATTTGAATCCAGGCAATTAATGCGACACAATGTTTTGGAACAACAAAGAATAGTGCAATTGTTTCTTGATAATTATTTTACATACCTCGACACAGCTAAACACAAGTGCCACAGACTGCATCAAGATTGAGTCAAAATGCAATAATGGGAAGTTCATAATGAGTTTGTTGCTATGGCCACACATATTTTTTATATAGTTTGTGAGGAACCTAAGGAAGAATCATGAAGAATCTAAAAAATATAAGAAAATGAGCCACTTAAAAGTGTGCTACATCAGCTGACCCATAATTACCTGCTTTAATTACCTGCTTAGACTTTTTCATAGGCCTGTCAATGATTAATAGCATTTTTATTAATTGTATTTTAACACAACCAAGAAAAATGTCCATGACAAGTGATTTATTATGTGAAAAAAGTACACCAACACTTTCAATAATGCAAAGTGTTTAGTTTAGTGAGAGACTGGGTGCAGGGCAATTTGTTCTTTATTCAGAATAACATTTCTGCTGTTTTCTTCTTGGAAACAGATCACTCTCCAGCAGGTGTGTGAAAATTGCTTTCCTGCACCTCCTTTTTAGAAGAACACCTTTGACTGCGGTCAGCTATAATGCAGAGGTATGAATGACTCACTGGTCACTATGATGTTTTTCAAAAAAGAGGTCAAGTCTCGGTGCACAAGAAATATGATGATTAAAGTAACAGTATTCTCATACACACAAGAGTAAAGTCACTGATTTTATCTTCAGTTAAGGTGACTGTTAACAAATAAATCTTGTACAAACTCTTTTAAAACAGTCACGATTACAGTGGAGAGCTGATCAGCGGTTCTGTTACTCAGTGAGACTCCTCATCAAATTACTGTCACTCCAAGGCCAGGCTGAATACCACATCCTGTTCTTTCATTCCTGTTTGCATTTTCTTTATAAATCATAATGAATGGAACAACAAACATAAAGTAGAAGGATTCTCATGCTCGTCTGCTGAAACTTGAATGCATCAAGACAAGGCTAATACATAGTGTATGAATTCAAAAAGAGGTTAAATGGTTTTTATGAACACTGACACATATAAAACAATCATTTTTAAAGACATGTTATCAGAAAATTGCAATATTATGACTTCAAAGACATTGAATTCAAAGGTACATTGAAGTGCTTATAACATCACTGAACCCCCTGCCAAGATTTAAATACACCTTATGCCATTCAGTATGCTTGGGCTGAGCTTGTACATCCTTTTTCATCCCTTTTCCTTGATTAAAAATTATTGAAAATAACATTTTATTCAGTATATTCACAAAACTCATAGTGTAAGCCTCTATCAGTCAACCCGGAGTCTCTAAAGACCAGTATCTGAAGTTCATCAACTCCATTTTCCCAGTCCTACTCTAGTATTAAAAATAAATCAATACACTCTGAGAATCCATGAATGTTCAGCCCAACAGCTGAAGTAGCAATCAGAGAACTAATGATGAAGTCTGTGGAAATATTGTTGCCCCTGTCTGCTGTCTAGCACTTCCTATTGATTTGAATCCACACAAACCAAGATGGAATAGTATGTGATCATCTCACAATACATTCCATCTTTGAGTGATACAAAAGACAAATGGAAATTGCCTTACTGTATATATAATGCAGCATTATTATTATCTGTGTAATTCATTCAACAGAATTAGCCTGACTGCATTCATTTTCAAGGCTTGATGCCGAGTCACATACATTCACAAGCATCTTTCTATGATTAACTTCCAAGAGATTTTTAGTTTTGCATCTTTGGCAACAAAATGTCAAACATAGATCAAATAGTTGTAGTTTGCAGTCCTCCAAAAGGCATTTTAATCATGTTCCTGAGAGTCTGAGTAAATTGGATGAGCTGGAGGACTGGAGATCATGCGCATAAACTGTGAAGGTCAAAGGAAAATAGCATGTTAGCGCTGAACTTTGATGTCCTCTAAACCTCAGCAAAATTTACAGTGTTTGTATATTCAGAATTTATCACCATTATAATACAGAATTTTATGAGGAATTTTATAAAGCCATTGTAAAATTCTGACAAACAATGTACAGAGGAAATGTATCTTGCAATTATTATTAATTGTTCATACTACTGTTGAACATTTGCATCAGCTCTTATACCTTCTGTCATACCATGGTGTTCTGTTATACCTTCCATTTCTGTGATAAAATCTCTGTAAAGCCCAGCATTAATAAAGTATAGATAAAGTAGCTTTCACATAGCATTGTTCACAGTGTTTGTTTAATCTCAACATATCTTTGTTAACTGGGTGCCGCAGTCCTTATTCAATATTTGGCTTCTCAAACTATGTGTAAGCTGGTGTTGAAGGCAAAAACAAAAAACTATCACACCCATAATAACATTCCCAGAAAAAAAAATGGATAAAACATTGTGTGCCTATGGCTACAAAAAAATTAAATAAACAAGATATACTGAAATGAAACAAGGTGTTTCCAGTACGGCCTGCACAGCAGCTGCTACCTTCAATCTCAAGAGATGATGACCATTTGAGTGGTCAGAGACACTTCCTCAGTTTCTAAGCTTTCCAAGAAACTATTTAATCATGTCTGCCTCCAGCGTGACAAATTGGCACACAGCGATTGGTTTGGGTTTGTCTACTTTATCCATATGGTGGATGGTGATATATGTGGCAGTTATGCTCTGATGCCTTCAGTAGAGATGATTGCTTCATTTAGCCAGGCTTTATTGACGGGAGTGGGTGGGGGATGGGGCGAGGCTGGGATTGTGTGGGAAAATGTACCAGTTCAGGACTCTGTGTGTGGCAGAACACCTGTGGCATCAGTAAAACTATAGTAAAAGCTATAGTGAAAAAGACACTATGAGATTCTTTTGACTACACACATATTCTCCACTAATATATTCTTGCCTGTCAAAGAACACATTCTAATTACCTTAAAGACAATAAACAGTATGCATAAGAAATACAGTATGTCAAGTGATATCAACACTTATAGAAGGGTAGCTAGAATAAGCAACATTATTAATTCAGTTTTTGTGTTGAGTGTTAGAGGCTATTGGTACCCACAGCTGTACAACAAGCTGAAAGAGTTTCATTCTTCAAATGTCTTATCCCAAAAATGACCTAATATGTGAAACAGACCTTAATTATAAGGCATGTGATATTTAATGGCTAATTTGTTCAATGATATGGATGCTGATATTAACATACCGTGGATTAGTCATTGCCAAAACCATGTGGATATGTGGCATTTACAAAAATGTCAGCTAAAGGAATAAACAACCTACCGTGTCTTATTTTTTCAACAAGGAGCACTCATTAGCCCTGAATGCCAGTGTGTGTGTGTGTGTGTTTACTGTAATCCACAGCTCTTACTCAATGAAGGCACAAATTGTCCTCTGACTTCAACACTTGTGGTAAATGATGGTAATGTAGGATATAATTTGGAATTATTAGTATATGCCAGGAGTGAAAATGAAAGTACAAACCACTGACTCATTTACACATTAAATTGGCAAATATAATCACATGGTCATTAGTAATGTGCTTCTGTGAAGGGTGGGCTGATTTTATGACACTGTTGCTCCGAGCCAGTGACACTGTCTCAATGCCCAAAAACTACATTATCACATTTGATCTCAGCAAAATGAATCTTTTAAACTATTAGTTTAACTAATTATCTATTGGCCTTTAAAGCACTATATATTTGATTTATACAATACTGTATTTTTTATTTTAATATTATGTAACACTCAATTTACTTAACTGGTGTTTAAGCACGTCACAAAGGGATGTACAGTCATGCTAATGCAAGACCTCAAGTGGCTTATGGCTTTTATAAAATGGCAGCAACAGCAATATGTCACATTTATTCATAAAAATAATCAGAATAAACAGTTTTTACACCAAGTAATACAGTTAAATGTAGGCTCTGTGGCTGCCCAGCATAATAGCAACTTGGCACATTGATATAGAATGTGCATTCAAAGATTTGTGTTTACTGGCCATTTACAACACCCTTAAATGTAACTCATCCAATCCGAATGAATCTGTTTAATTATATATTAAGTTAAGTAAGTATTGAAATATTTGACTAATCAAAATGAAGTATTCCAAAAGGCTGTATAATAGACAATTATAATTACTCAGTGGGATCTATAAACAAAGTTATGTACTGTTATGAGTTTGGCAGAATGAACTGAATATAATTCTATTCATTTTACTGACCTAAATAGAAGCTGATGGCCGCTGACCTAAATAGAAGAAATATAATTAGTTTAATAATCTGTAATTGTCTTTGTATAATCTCTTATTTTGGTGCCTTTTTTTGCTTTTATGATGTATTGACTGTATTTGTTTTTAAAAATATGGTTTGCAAAGTTTACTTTGCATTATATTGCTACTAAACACACAATATAGTTTACCTTGTAAAGAATGACTAACTTTGGTAAATATTATAGTTTACCTAGGTCAGTGGGGACAAATAACAAGTTAAATAAATTGAGCCATAAAGACATTTTCCTTTCCTTATCCTTATTTTAAATAAAAACCTGTTAGCTAGTGATCATGTTTTTGGTCAGATTATTGGGCTGCATTGATGTTGCTGACTAAAAACAGATGACTAATACTACCCTAGGGTTATAACCAAGATAAAGTGCCACCTCACATTAATGCCATCATCATGATTTGTAAGGCTATTTCATGGGCATGTAAAATCACTCCAGAGGTTTGATTATCTGTTGTTGGGTTTTTACCCATAATTCATTAAAGGGCAGGGCCTTTTTTGGCTAGTGTTTACCTTTTGTCTTTGAACACCTCATTGCCACTCTCTTCATCTCATCTTTATTCACCACAAATCCAGTTTGTTTGCTTCCATTCTATTTTTTATAAGGCTACTAATATCAATTACAAGATCCCAAGATTGCCTAGCATCTGCCTCTCTACAGTATATATGCAGTCTAAACTGAACTATACAGAGAAGAGTTGTAACCTGCTGGGGCTCATTTGAATGTTTGAGTGAAGGAGTAATTAGATCAATTCATTTGCACACTTCATTTTCAATGCACCTTTTCTCATCAGAGAGAGAGGGAGAGAGAGACAGCGACAGAAAGAGAGGGTGTGGAAAGAACGTTATTTGCTAAACTCATCCTGTCACCTTGTCAGACCTTTCATCCTCATAGTTTATTGTGAATGCAGAGTTCTGAGATACTGAGGTGTTTTCCTCACAGAAGAAACAAAAGTCTGAAGACTGACAAATTAAATGAAGTAACTTCGATGTGGTTTCATAAGGTTTCCTAAGAAATCTCAGTGTAAGTAATTCTACTATTGCAGACTTGGGAATTCTACAACAGGAGGTCAAATATTGTATTGTTTGAATTTCTGATCTGACCCCCGGTGGTTTTGTCCACACACACACACACACCTTGTATCTGTAGTGGGTGTGTTTTGAGACTTTGTAGCTGGTTTCTATTTGGTCCAAAGCTGAATGTTATCTGGCCATTTACTGGATGACCAACAATTATGTTTCAAGAAAACAATTAGACTTTGAGGTGGTCTGAACAACTGGCAGCTTGTTTGTAGTTGGTCCAGGATGGTCCTACTAACCTTAACTATCAAATTCCAAAACTAGATTTGGTTTGATGTTCTTGCTGCTCTTTTTTCTGCTAGTTTTAACAACAACGTATGTCCCTTGCAAAAAATATAATAAAAATGACAATAAATATGTCCCTTGCAAAAAATGTATTACTGTAGTGTAAATGTATTTGAACACAAAGACTAACAAAGACAAAAGTACAGTAAAACTGATTTTTTCATTGTGTCATTGTGACATTTCACAACTGTATTTAAGGAACCCATATAAGTTAAAAGCTAATACAACTTCATTTAACATGATTTACCAACAATAAAACCCAACTGGTTTTTAAATATAAACTTGGGAGCATGTAATTGGGGCTTGTTAACCACAAATCTTTAATTAGATGGTGAATTTGTGAATTTGTCTGTTGCCCACTGTTGCCCAAAATGTTAGCATCTGCTAAGCAGTTCAGGTTGGTGGAGTCTATTCATTATAATAATAGTTGCAATTAGTGCATGTTTCTAAACAATTAACATTGTATATGCCCCAGTTTACAATGAACTTTTCACAAGCTTTAAAAAAAAAAGATACAAATACAAACAACATACAGCAGTATAATTCTTATCAACGTTAACAGCGTGATTTCTATGTATTTATGCAATAATTACATTGTGAAGTGGCACACTGGCAAAGTATGGTAACCCATATACAGAGTTTAATCTCTGCATTTAAGTCATCCAGATGCCCACTGGTGCTCTAAGTTGTGAACACATACACTGGAAATTGTAAATACACTTGGAGCAGTGGGCACTTGAGTGGGTTGCTCAAGAGAACCTCAGGTGTTTCCTGCTGGCATTGAAATCAAACAGACAACCTTCTGGTCTGAAGTCTTTACCAGTTTTGCTGAAATTGTCTTAAATGCAGTATGTAAATGCACCAATACAACTGCCCCATATACATTATGTGTGTGTTTATTATGACCTGAAACAAAAGGAAAACTGCCTGCGTTGTGTTGCCAAGCATTTTATTACCAGTCTCTGAGAGTACAGGGTTTGATGATTCTGGTAAAATAATGTCTTATCTAAAGCAAATGAGAGACTGGCTCTCTAGATGTAAATAGACTGACATTCCTGTACTGGGACATACTTTGTTTTTTTGAATGAAGCTATGATTTAGTCTGCTCAAAAATAAACCCAATTTGCATGTTCTGCCACAGTGATCTGCCATTTACTCCTTCATATGTGGTCACTTGTAAATTAAATAATTAATTCAGCATATATTAAGCTGTCAGTTACAGCATTTTGATCCAGCCTGGCCTGTCTCTAGCATTGACACCAGCTACTGCGCAATCATTGTCACACATAATAACACATTGTGTTGCACTGCGTGTGTGCAGGTTAAATCTAGCATGCAGCACTGCATTGATCCAGTGTTGTTTGTGCAAACTTAAAAAAAGTGAGATGTGCAGTGTTTCAAAAAAACAGTGTGAGAATGAATCTTTACAGTAGCAGATGAAACATAAAAACAAACACATGCTGAAATAGGAGAGACGTCCTGATGACAACAATATATTGTGACTGACAGGACCCTGCATGTAGAAGAGAAAGGGACCTTCATAAAGAAGAACCAGAAGCGTCAATCTGTCAGTGTAGTGAAATCAACACAAGAAAATCAGGCATACGGGGGGGCATTTGAAGTGTGGGAGAAAGGTGGCGTTTCGCTGAATTAAAATGCCTGTAAAAATACCAGCAGAAAAGGTGAAAAAAATCTTATTCTACAGTCTGAACTAAAACATTGTAAAGTGTATGTAGAACGTGCATTTGCATCGACCAGCCTTCCTAAATCTTTTGTGTGCATTGTTTGATTACATAATTTAATTTTAGGGCCAATGTGGAAAAGTGCCACCATTAATATAGACATAAATTACAAAACAGTCTTAAATGCAAAATTAGACAAATGGGAGTGTTCATATTTACCAACAGTCCGTTAAGGGGAGAAAGCTAATAAAGTTATGTTGCCACGGCAACACCCATCACCAGTACAAATGTCTAAAGAGGGGGGAAGATGTGTGGAATAAATGCTTGTAATGTGTATTTTTTCTTTGCTTGATTTTTCACTGCTTTATGTGTTTACTGCTTTATCTATCACTTTTGCCATTTAAGTCTTTTGCTATTGAACTCACATCGGACCATGAACAAGTATTCCAATGCACTGTAACAACAACAGTGGCAATAAAAAACAACTGCATATTTTGCTCAAGGAAAGCGTCTTTTATTTATTTGTAATTCTGTAATAGCAAGCCTTCTATAAAACTGTATGTAACATCTACATTAATAAACTACATCAGGCATCTATGCATTTTATACTCTGGGTGAGTCATCATTTTAAAATAGATTGATCAGTATGTATGTATGCCTGTGGCTTCAGACAGTGTCATTTGTTGCTTTACAATAATGCTCTTTGCCGAAATGCAGAACACATTGGCCACATTTTTTTACATAGTGTTTTATAATTGAGAACTTTGTGTGGGGTTGATAAATTAGATACTACACATAGAGGTTAATGACCCTAAATCAGCACCAATGTGGAGCACACCTGTGCGCTTTCTAAATATACCTGACATACAAAAACAAGCCCCCCTTACATAGCTAGATAGCGCTGAAAAAACGCACCCCCCCCCACAACATCCCAACTAACATCTCATAAATATGTCCATTGACACTATATACTACCCCATGCCAAGAATAGGTTTAAGGAAATATATTTCTGATTAATTTATCCACCAAATACAATAGAATAAATTCTCTGGATTTGTGTGATTGCAAAATAATCATCCAAATACAATGACTGTGACAATCAGAATACACTTCTATACACTTTTTTTCCATCATTATTTTTCACATTTGTCCATTCTCTCATTGCTTTCCTTGTTTTTATTAATTAACAGCTTGTCCCACTTCACATAGCCAAGCTTAATCAAACTAACAATTAGCTGCAGGCAGTCGCAAACCTTCTGATTGATAGCCACAATCCTTGGAGATTAATTTGAGCTATTGAGTGGGTGCTTACCAGCGGTCCAATCACCCACAGGGATGTCGCCACAAGGACATTCAAACACGATGTGTCAAATTCCTGTCCTACATTTGAAGTTTCTGAAAGTTATCAGGTTTTCAGGATAAAGAGATGGACAAGAAAGATGAATAATTAATGCATATGGTGTCACGGTGTATCTGTCACACATAATCACTGAGTTTAAAATTCATTTTTAGCTGCCAAAACACCAAAAGTGAGCAAGGAGAGGCCACACAGTGATATCTTATTTAAATCTCTCAGGAAGAGTACTCAAGCGATTCCACATGTATTAAACTGCACCTTTACACGCATTCATAATTCAGGGTCATGAAATGCTGCATTGGCAGAGGACAGACAAATATGTGGTTGAGAATTTGCAGATCTCTACATACAGCCATGGAGTATATGGGCCAAGTATTGCTCCCCATATATTTTCTACATCTCTTGTAAGTTCTTCTTTAAGACTTACCCTAACTAATAAGATATAATTTTCCCCTTGGCAAACTGAAAGCACTTACTGTCAGTGGAAAAACTGCTAGTTTAACAGTTAGTTTAAACACCCCAGTAGAAAAAACAAACCAGGTGGATAAGAATATGACATCATCTTATCCATCAGAAAATAAGCTATTTTCATCTTCAGGTTCTATAATACCATTTTGATATTTCACATTATAATAAACATTCACCTGTTGTTTTCATCTCAACAAACACACAATATACATTTTATATAAGTAATTACATTTTCCTTGCATTTCATATTATAGAGATGAGAAGACCTTTGTGCAGCTTTTCAATCACAACACCTAACAACAAAAATAGATAATAAATAATACTTTAGCATGGAAATTGTAATATTTTTGCAGTCTCTCCATCCACTAAGGATGAATGATTTCTTTCAGTATTAATAACAAACACACCAAGACCATGGTGTTTATTCTTCTGAGAGTAAACAGTCTGTGAAAATGAGATGTTTCTAACTAACGTTTAACATCATATTGAACATGAACAGTTACACTGGCTACACCCATTAATTGCCTCTTCATAAGGACACAGCTTTGCATACATTACAGCATATGAGCATTCCAGCGTGTCTTGAGGAATTCGCACCAGCCTTGAGAGCAGCGTGTCACTTCCTCTAACTGCACGAAGACCTCTGCCACATGCTATCAAAGAGCTTTCTAGAACATGCACTTTCTTAACTTTAAAACTTTCTATTTCTGACACATTGGTATAAGGTTCAGGCAATGGGATTTGTGTGCTAGGAGAATGTAGAAGCTAGATTTATTGCCAGAGACCTCTGGCAAACAGCCAGACAGAGGGAGAAGAATCAGAAAGCATTTGTTTCTGTGCATTGGATTTAAGGCTTGTTGATTGTACATATTTTTACTGTTCCTAAAATGCTTTGGATTAGCAACAGTGTTGTGGTGATAAAAATTTTGAAAAATTATTAAATCTTATCACTGCTAGTCTGCTAATAAAGTCCAGTTATGAGATAAATGATATAGTGGACATATCAATGAGCAATGTAAATCAGACTAGAATCACCAAGCAATAAAATTGACCATCCTGTGTGTTCATTTTTAACATTAAACAGTAAATTGGCAAACCCATTTTTTCTGGTCTGAATGATGTGAGCATGAATAATGGAAATTGGCTGAGTAATTTCAACGGGTTTGAACAGAAGCCTGGTCAGAACTCATTAAGAACCAGAGAGGGTCTCCAGCTTTATGCTTTAATTAAGTGTCAATCTCCTCTAAATTTGATTGCAGCAGACATGCCATTACGTGCGGCTTGTCATATTATTCCTCAAATTCAACAATGGAGTTTAAATACATCCTTCCACCTGTCCTACAATGCAGAAATACCAGTCACACAAGAACAAGCTACATAAAATGAACACAGAACTCCTTCACTTGGGTACTGTCAGTGCTAAGTTTGTGCACATCTCTCACATGAGTGTTCAAGCACCCTGAAAGATTAAATGATAGAAAAGAGAGAACTGAATCTTTGGGCTGGGAGGGGAATCTGGCTGAGCTTGATTGCATAGGAAATGTGCAATGAATGTATCAATGATCTATGGCACAGCACTCCACTAAAAGATACTGCTGGTGAATTTATGAGTCCTAAAACATGGAAGGTAAGCTCACATTAGAAAATTCATAGAGGAAATCTTAGTGAGTCTCAAGCATGAAAACATAAAACTCAACATAACTATTGTCATAAGCAAACCCAGATGCAAAATCCAGACTTTTTTTTCTTTGAATATTATGCTGCATTATTTTAAGAAAAATTGTGAATTTTAAAAATCCAATATATTTTAAAATTGTATAACTGAAGTTAAGACAACAACACACTTATTAGCAGCGGGAAGCACTATCAAATGAGCCAAAATATTTCAGAAACGAACATTTACAAAGCACAGGACACGAGGTACTTTGTAAATGAAGAAAATTCTATGAAAATCTGTGAATATTTCTGCAGAATTCTGTGAGCACAGATGGTCATAAGATACTAGAAACAGCAAAAAATAATTAGCAGTAAGAAACATTTTTTTCACTTACATAACAGGAATACACAGCACTAAACAGCACTGCATTAAAATAGCGCTAAATAAAAATAATAGGAATTATTTTAGGAAACAAGAATGACAACTGAAAGTCTGACTTTTGTATACAGAAGAAAGTTTTTGCTCTTGCTTGTTGTGTTGGTTAATCCCCAAATGTTATTTTTAAGTTTATAATTTGTGATAAAATGTTCTTTTGTCACCTTTCCCCATGACCTGAAACACACAATCAACACCTTCACACTTACTGCTGCCTACCCCAAGTTTTACCATCTGTTCACATAGCATACAAGAAGAAGCAAAACCTGAAACTATATAGAGGCCTCCAACAAAATCTGAATCAAATACACATCATTACAACTAAATTTCAATGTAAAGTGAACCAATGTAAACAGATCACTGCCATTATAAATCATTTTAATATAATATAGCCAGAGATTCAAAACTGATTCACTTTCTGACAGGAACATAGATAGATTAGTGTATCTCCCCCACATTGCTTCTGAAGTCACAGCTTTCAAGGAAAGCCTTGATTTTGTCTAAAAAAGAGAAGCACAAAATAACAGTCTCAACTGAAGCCACATAGACACTCGGCTTGTCAGAGCTGCGGTCTGTCAGAGATTCATCTGAAGTGACAAGGTCTGGGAGAGCAGGGGAAATCGGGGCACGATTGAATTAGAGTGGCAGAAATGCTGATACACACAAGTCTGGCTAACTCAGTTTCAGCACCAAAGTCTCTGTTGTTAAAAACACATTATTATTAACAAAACTGCATTCACATTGAAGAGATAAAAGGAAAATCTCTTGGGGTTCTTTGACGCTGACTAACACGAAGATATTTTAGATTGGACCTGATAGGTAGGTTATTTTGAATATTCTATACAGTATGTTCACACAACTAAATCTCTTCCTACAGTGACTAAATTTGTATGATGATCCTCAGACATGACCTTTAACATCAAGCCTAAAGAATCACCAAATACATTTTAATCCAATTGTTATGGCAACATCAATTCTGTCTGTGTACATGAAAACATTTCTCCTCCATCTCTCTTCTAAGGTAATAGCTATGGATTAGCATTTTATTAGGGCCCAGTGGTTGTAAACACAAGTCAAACAAAATGAGATAAACAGTGGGGGAGCGCAGTGAATTGAATATGTTCCTCGGTTGAAAGTTTTAGATGGAGTCTCTCACCCTGGTGGCAAAAAACTAATTCTCAATCTTATTAAACTGCTTCCTGCTTTCCATCCCACATCAGGCCGAGGAAAAAAGCTGAATAGCCTCCTCTTGATTATGGAAATAATTGGTTTCATCTCCATATCACAGAACCTTGTCTTGCTTTTGTGCTCACTGTATGTTTGCTTCATCAATGGTGTGTTAATGTTGTGTTGTGGTGGAGTATGCAAAATTACAAAGGCATATAAAAAAACATATAAACATATAAAAAAATTCACAAATCTTTGTTTGTTTTACAGGCAACTGTGATTTTATCTGTATTAGAGACAATACCTCTTATTTAGACTAGAAGAGATTATAAATCATTTGGCAATCATTAGGTACCTTCAATACCTGATCCACCTTCAATGTCAGACCCTCTGAAAATCTGTGTATAACTTTGGCTGTCAGTAGACTATGATTGCTTTATTGCCTTTAAAATTGTACTTCTCTATATTTTGTGAAAGGAGTGCCTGCAATAAGCATTTTTATGTTATTATATTCTATTTAATATACTCTGTTTTACTCTTCTGAATAAAAAAACTATATTATATGCTGTTCAGTGGCACCACACACACAACTCTCAGATACTGAAATTACAGTGAAAATACAAACTACAAACAAATCTACATTAGTAGTGTTTTTTAAAAAGCTTGTTTATATCATTTTACACACTCTTTAATCATATAGCTAAATTATCATGTATAATCATGTTTTTTGCTTTTAAAGGAAAGAAATCAACATTCACTATTCTACATACATGCCTTTATTTTAATGTTCCAGTGTTTCTTTATATCCTCCTGGCTTTGTGTAAAAGCACACTTCAGGTCTCTGCAACTTACAGCTAAGACAGATGTAACATGCATGAAGGCTTAGAGAACCAATCACTTCTCCTTTAAAGTGCGTATGATGTTATTGTGTGCCAGGTACTTCAGTCAGTCATGCTCGGAGCTGCTGTCAAAGCACTATCATTGTGTGCACATTAGGGCTGGGCGATAAAACGGTATCAATATTTATTGACGGTATGCAATTGTCGGTAACAATATAAAAAATCTTCGGTATAGCCTCAATATTGTCATTAAACTCCGCGCGTGCAGTTCGTGGATCATAAATAGCCAATCAGATGTTTTAAAGATGAGCGCTGCTGCCGATGACACGCAAACAGCCAATCAGATCTAAACAGGCAGGTTGCGTCGCTCTCGGTTCGGTTGCGTCATCNCAGGTGACATTAGGCCTCGCGCATGATGAGCGCCCGCGGTGAGGAGATTGTCAATAAAAACACGTCAGCTCGCAGTGTCGCTTTTTTTGGTTTCTTTTCCTCCGACCAACATCAGAACAATGTTGCGTGTAAGCTTGTAAAAACCGCAGTTATGTGGACGAG
>JBAJNP010004483.1:13616-33344 GCA_036877545.1 Yasuhikotakia modesta | reverse complement strand
ATACCACATACACACCCCCCCCCCACACACACACCCACCCATTACTGCTGCTCATCTGAGACTCTGCAAACTTACTGCACATCAAACCAGCAACACGCATCTACAACCAAAGCATCACCAT
The DNA here is from genome assembly GCA_036877545.1 of Yasuhikotakia modesta. Taxonomy (NCBI): domain Eukaryota; kingdom Metazoa; phylum Chordata; class Actinopteri; order Cypriniformes; family Botiidae; genus Yasuhikotakia; species Yasuhikotakia modesta. Next base: position 33,223 of record JBAJNP010004483.1, on the reverse strand, counting down.
GTCAAAGGCCGGCAGGATTTTGATCAGAGGAGGGAAGGTGGTGAATGAAGATGTGTCTCAGGTGGCAGACGTGTATGTGGAGGATGGAGTCATCAGGGCTGTGGGCGCAGGGCTGCAGGTGCCCGCGGACACGCGCATCATCGATGCCGCGCACAGGCTGGTGCTCCCAGGCGGAATAGACGCGCACACGCACATGGAGCTGTCGTTTATGGGCACGACAGCTGTCGATGACTTTCACATCGGCACCGAGGTAAAAACAGCTGAAATTGCTCGTATAATGCATTGGTCGTTTCTTTGCACACGTCGCATTTTGCTCAAAGACATGATTTGCATGTAGGGAAATTTTTTAAAACACACCAGCTGCAGATCTAAACCAACCAGTGATGAATGAAACCACCAGCTTCACTCATTCAACAAATCTTACATAAAAAAATCACAAAAGTTAAAATTGTTATTCTGTAGTTCTGTAGGAAAGGCCAGTTTTTAGATGTTGTATTAATGTTTTGTTTGGTTATAAGAACCTTATTTAAACTTATTTAAACGTTCCACTAACATCACAAATCATGGAGACATAAGTGTAAAACATATAAAGTATAAAACATATAAAAATATACTTTTAAATAAGTTTACAGCAAGAACATGTTGTAACTTTAAGATAACTTTAGGAGAACATTAGCTGAGTTTCATTATGAGTTTATAAAAACAAAAAAGTTCCTGATAAATACTATGATCAAAAAACTATGATCTGCTTATGATAGGAGCTTTTAAATGCTTTTAAAGCATCAAGACTCCCTTTAAAACGTCTTTAAAACACATTATTGGTGACAAACGTCTGTGCGCTGGGGTTACATTTTAACGTTTCTGAAACACGAGGGCTGATGTTTCGTGTCACTGAATGTCTCTCCGTAATAATTGACAGTGTTTTGTGTCACAGGCCGCGGTGGCAGGAGGGACAACCATGATCTTGGACTTTGTGATTCCGCAGAAGGGGAGTTCACTGCTGCAGGCCTATGAGAGATGGAGACAGACAGCCGACCCCAAAGTCTGCTGCGATTACTCTCTGCATGTGGCTGTTACCTGGTGGGATGACACTGTACGGTTACCACAGATACACACACATCTATAGGTGCACTAGAGTCATTATTCTCTTATAAAACTTTTACACCATTTTCTGATGGTAAAATGACTATTTGGAGTTTGACGTTGTAAGATAAACTCTTGCACTTCCTGCAGGTGAGGAAGGAGATGAAGACGCTGGTTGATGAGAAAGGAGTGAACTCTTTTAAAATGTTCATGGCGTATAAAGACGTGTTCATGCTGCGAGACCACGAGCTGTACGCTGCGTTCTCTCAGTGTAAGGAGATGGGCGCTATAGCTCAGGTCCACGCAGAGAACGGAGACCTTATTGCAGAGGTGAGAGGACTTCTCACTCCGTAAACACTTACACGGGAAAAGTGAGGAATAGCTTTCAGAGAGAACTAGCATGTGTCAAAACAGTCAACAGAAGATGGTATGTTGACTGTGTAGGTTATCAGTTTAACACGCACGGGGTGAATTATTAACTAGTCAGTGACCCTGACAAGGTCAGTGGTTTAAGTACAACACAATGTCAGAACTAATGCTTGTTTGTCAGAAACTGTGCAGTCTTTGCCAGATTCAAGAACTACAACAAATTCAGAGCAATTTATTACAGTAAGACACAAACAATGTGTATAAACTACTATTCTAATGTTTTATTTAATACACACATGGATAAGTTATACATCATTTATATATTATTCGCCATAATAAATGAACTATTCCACTGGAGGGCAGCAAACACACAAATGATGTTTAAATGAACATAAACGTTGCTGTGGTTGTTTCATTTGCCCAAGTGGGACTCGGAAATTAACTGGTTGTGCAGGAGAAAACTAGAATAATTTATACCATTTCATTTAAAGACTTGAAATAATAATTATGATAGTATTATTTACTGAACGTGTGCTACACGCAGGGTGCGAAGCGCATGCTGTCTCTGGGCATCTGCGGGCCCGAGGGTCATGAGATGTGCCGCCCGGAGGAGGTGGAGGCGGAGGCCACGCAGCGCGCCGTCACCATTGCGCACGCCGCCAACTGCCCACTGTACGTCGTGCACGTCATGAGCAAATCTGCGGCCAAGGTGGTGGCCGACGCACGGAGACACGGTGAGCAGATTTAAGTCATCTGATGCTTTTATTATTATTATTAAACAGCCAGGCATGAAAATAATGGACGTTCCCCATCAGGGCGTGTGGTGTTTGGAGAGCCCATCGCCGCTGGACTGGGTACAGATGGATCTCATTATTGGCATGAGGACTGGGCGCACGCTGCTGGGTTTGTCATGGGCCCACCCTTGAGACCGGACCCCAGTACCCCAGGGTATCTGATGGACCTTCTCGCCAAGTGTGTGGAACTCAAAGATTCTAACATGACTCTTGCAGGTTAACAGCAGATGTTCTCCATGAAGGGCATGTGAGCTGATCTTGTGTTCATCTCACAGTGACGATCTGAGCGTGACAGGAACGGATAACTGCACGTTCTCTGTCTGTCAGAAAGCTCTGGGGAAAGACGACTTCACCAAAATCCCTAACGGAGTCAACGGGGTTGAGGACAGGATGTCTGTAATATGGGAGAAAGGAGTGGTCCGTGTCTCCTGAAAAACACAGATATTTATTTGTTTTTTACACACACAAATACTCAGAACAGAATAATCTTTGACCCCTGTGGGAGGTGAAGTTCTGTGGAACGGGCTTGTTGGTTCTTATGACAAAATATTAAAGGCTGCATCTCACTATAGATAAACGTAACAATTTTAGATGTAAAAATAAAAGAATACATGTTAAAACATTCCTCTAGCATTTTAAGAATAACATTTATAATATATATTTTGAAATGATCTAGAACTTTGACATTTTAAAAAGTTACTAACATTGCTGCAAGATTTTCTGATTAACATAGACAACGTTTTGAGAACGTTTCCTGTAAATAAATAAATGTAAAATGAAACTGTCGTAAGATTAACTCACAGTTTGTTGCTTTTGTTCTCCAGCACAGTGGAAAAATGGATGAAAATCGTTTTGTCGCCGTCACGAGTTCCAACGCGGCAAAAATCTTCAACCTTTATCCTCAGAAGGGGAGAATTGCTGAAGGTTCTGATGCGGACCTGGTTATATGGAACCCAAAAGCCACAAGGTGATATTTAAAAACATTGTGTGTTAGTTCTGAACAGACGCACAAGAAGCTGAAAACACTGAAATACTGACGCTTTTAGGCTCAAAGATAAAATACTTTAGAGAGAGTTTAATGCACAGATACACTTGCAGTATAAGCTATTAAATGTTGTTTGACTAGACAGTGTGAATGTCTGATATGTGAACAGTATGTTAACCAGCGCTGTGAGGAGCCCAATTTCCTGTTTGTCTTTTGCTGGCATAATTTGAAAATTACAAAGCAAAAGATTTCATGAAATTCCCAAGACAAGAACTACAGCTGCAGAGTAACGCTGTGAGTGTCGTTGAGCGCAGGGTGAGTTTGTTTCATGTGCAGGTTCCTCACGTTGGTTCTGTAGGTTCTGGACATACTGCAGATGTTGCCATAAGTGCAACACTGTGGATTGGCTGTAAAGCCGTGACCATAAATGGAAGAATTGTGAAGCGCTTCTTCCTGTTGAAACACGTCGTTTGTGAAGTTCACGCATGAGGAGACAGAGACAGCAGGCTGGGAGTTACGTAACTGGGCCACGCTGCTCCTTTTCCCTTACATTCTGAGTTACCCCCTCTAGGCAAATAACCAAGTTATGCAGCAGGAACAAACGTGCGACAATTTAGCGCAGAGCAGCCCTGGGTTCATCGGAGCCGAGCGATTGTGTAAGAAGAGTTCCTACGAGACCTGCGAGGTGTCCTGGGTCCGGCTGGATCTTTTGAGTGGAAAACATGGAAATCTCAGTCATCTGCATTTTAAATTTACATTTAATATTGAACCGAGTGTGGAAAAATTTCTCACATTTCAGTTATTTGGATCATAATCACAGCTAGTAATTGTAAGAACATTTTCCTAATGTTTCACTGAAAACGCTCACAAAACCACCGTTCTGTTGTTCATGCTTATTCATTTATGTTTATTTTACTTATTTTATGATGTATGCAAACTATAATATAATGAAACACCTTTTTTTCTTAGAGTAATTTCAGCAAAAACACACCATCAGGCCGTAGACTTCAACATCTTTGAAGGCATGTTGTGTCACGGGATTCCTGTGGTCACCATCTCCAGAGGAAAGGTTCTTTATGAGAACGGGCAGCTGTTTACGGAGCCGGGAGAGGGACGATTCATCCCACGAAAACCCTTCGCTGAGTTTGTGTATAAGAGAATTCATCAGAGAGAAAAGGTAAAATGACGTCTCTCACGCTGAAGAACAGACCAGTGAACTTCTCAAAACCTGTATGAGATAAACACACTCAAGACTGACTCAGCTGAAAGTTTGTTACTGAGGAGAGTTTGTTGTGTTTAAGGTTGGGAAACCCACAGCTGTGAGCAGAGAAGCGTATAAAGGAGAAATCATATCTGTAGCGCCATAAAGACTCGTGTTGGACTGATGGAGTGTTGGACTGATGGAGAGATCGTCTCATCTGATGGAGACATGCTGTAAAAATACTGAAATACATTGTAAAATACATAAAGCACAGAATGAGAATCTGTTATTTACATTTACATGTTTTATTAGAAATTAAAGACCAGACTGATGTGTCACAAACTTCTTTCTGAACTGACTTTATAATAGTGACCCTCAGAGCAATTCATTAAATGTCGCTGTAAACATTTATTCCTGAGAGAGACTCTAAGTTACTGGTTTTCTGACGCCACATTGCTTTGACATTTTACCTAAAACTGATGTTTTTGTCAAGCTTGCCTCACGTTTCTCAGCAGTCTGATCAGGTTGTTTGTTATGTGGTGGGACAGCATTCGACTTTCAGGCCTCACAGAACAACACTGTCAAAAATCACCTTACGATGGAAACACATTTTTATGTGAAGTGTTTTTGATGATTTCTGGTGATAAAAAAATACGTAAGAACGTGTTTCAAAATTTTCCAGTGTAATATCCATTTTTATTTTTTAATTTGAAAAATAACTTACATAAATCTCTGTACTCAACCATACCTGACCAAGACATACCTTGGCCAATAAACACATTATACCAAAAAAGAAAATAATATTAATAATAATAATAAATAGAGAAGGCATTTGAAAGAGAAAACCTCTGACATCATGAGACATTATCCCACTTCCAACAGATCCGACTGAAGATTGTGTGAATATTTTTATTAAAATCTCCTTCAATATAACGTAACAGATGTCCACGGAAATCATAGAAGATCAATAAATATCGATTTACCACAGAAATGCAGATTTTGTTATATTTTTAATGGGAAGAGGAATAATGTCTTAGTGTTTCCATCCATTTTATTTCCAAGATATATGAAGCTTTGATTATTACTAAAAATAAAAAATAAACAGGTCTTGGCTTGTAAATAAACTAACAAAAATATATTAAATGACTTCTACTTTCTCGAAAAACAAAGAACTATAAATGAAAGGTAAATTGTGTGGCAATAGAAGATCGTTCCAGTCTGTGTTTTTTTGCAGACGTCATGCTCGGAAAACACGCTAAATACTGCGACACGCCTCAGCTGCAGCCGCCTGCAGTACAAAGATGTTTCATCAGAAATACTGCAGCCCCTTTTCCCCTAAACATATAAAAACCTGCTCGCTTTTTTCTCTTCAGTTTTTAACAAAGTACGATTTTACAAGGTGGAATGTTGCTGCTGAACTTTGCCCTTTGGTCCATGTGAGACCGCTGCCTAATTTTCACTAAAACTCATTTCAGAGCAAACGGGGGAAAGACTGACATGCACGGCACAAAAAACTGCTTTTTTCTCCAAATATCATCTTTATCAAAACATGCTGAGTTGCTGTAGGTTGTGCCCAAGCCATGTTGCCAAAAACCCTTTTCAACATGCTTGTTAACAGACAAAAACTGAAAGAAAACAAACAGCCCGGAACATAAAAATAAAAAATGAACAATGTTGGGGAAAAATCGACAATAGAAGCAGGAAATACAGAATTTATCCTGGGAAAGAGAAACATGTACAATCTGCACAGAATCGGAGGCTGTACAATAACAAATCATAGACACTGAGTATTTTTACATCTTTGTCACATGAACAGATTTTTTACTGCAAATCAACTGTTAAGCTCTTCATGTCTGTAAAAATACAGTGAAGACAAAAAAACAAGGTTTCATGTTTTTCAGATCACACAGCAGCATTCACTCCTCATGAAAATCATGCACTAGTGAAATTTATCTTTAAAAATAATAGAAATCGTTGAAAATGGCTGATCCGGATAGTTTTTCTTTTCTATTATCCTCTATTTTTGCAAGTAGCAGTCTCAAGAAAATATTTAGTATTTTTCCATCTATTTTTTTAGGTTTAGCTAAAGTTCATGTGTCCATGCAAAAAACAAGGTTTAGATTTCATACAGTATCGAGAAGAAATTCAATTTGATCTTAAAAGTTCTTAAAGAGGAATCAATCCTACATTTCATCACATTGATTACACAGAATCGTACCTGTGGAGCGAGGTGCAAAAATGATCGAAGCCCTTCAACTCACGTTATAATCTTGTGTGTTTTGTGTGTAGCTGGGCCGGTTGGCATGGCTTGGCCCAGTTTCTGAAGGAACACTGTTAGCCCATGTAGATACAAATACATCAACATCAAAACAAAGGAAAAGAAACAGAAAATGAAAGACTGAGAGGACGTTTTACCTCATGTCCTCTGCAGAACCTGTCCGGTTCTAAGTTCTGACCTCCAATGGCTTGAATAAGGTTCAAAAAGCAGGAATTCTAATTTTCCAGCTTTGTTTATCTCCCCCACCCACAGGGGGCTGTTGGCGCACAATGTGTGCGTGTTTTTTTTTTTGCGAGCAAAAACAGGACCGTTTTTTACCCCTAAGAAACAAGCTCTCAACACACAACATCAAACATGCAGTGTTACCGGGGAAACGGGACCTGTCGCAAATCTCAAACTCCACCCATTGGTTGCTACAGTAATGCTAATATTCATAAAACTGCTACGAGCGACCGAACGGCCCGCTGTCGAGGGACGACTGGGAAGCTCTTCTGGTCAAGGGGGCCAGAGTTGGATCGACCAATGAGGAGGGAGGGAACAGCTTAAACCAGCCAATCACCAGGTTGGACAAGTCCAGATCGTTTAAGAGTATCTGAGCGGCTCCCATGAAAGACTTGTGGTCCATTCGTCCATAATCTCCCCACACGATGATCTGAGGGGCAGGAAAACAAAAGTCTCAGAGTCACACCACAAAACAAACCACAAAACCTTTTGATATCATGAATGTAAACCAATATGGATGCACAATAAAATAAAATCTGCATAATGCAATATGCAAAAAGCAACCGTTTTCAATAACTATAAATTATTTTTAACTTGATGGTTATTAATAAATGTTATGTATAGTGATTGTGTAAATGTACATGTTTAGCATTATCGCGTAGCATTTGTTGTACATTATGTTGCATGAGTTATTTTGTGGCGTATGAAACTTCACCTGTAGAACTTTTCCTCCCGGCGTCTCCTCAAACGACAGCTGCTGCTGGTAAAGAGGGTCCAGAGTTTTTCGTGCCACTTTTGTTTTTTTCTTCGCTATACAAGCGCCGTTTTCCAGCAGATAGACCTTCACGTACGGCGCTGCAGGGTCATCATGGATTTATGTTGTAAGAACGTTCAAAATGTTTTCATTCAGTAACAAAAACATTAAAATCATTCTAGGACCATTTAAATTATCCGGTTTTTAGACGTTGTACTAACGTTATTGCTCTGTCATGTTTAAAATGTTTTAAAAATGTTACACTAACCACACAAAAATAATGGTTTTGCTATATATGATATAGAATGTGAAACATCTACTAACGTTACTGCAAGGCTTTTTAATAACATTCAGAAAACATTACCCAGCGTTCTCCAGGCAGACGTGACCTCACTCACCTGGCAGTGCCTTAGAACCTGGTTTACCCACAAGGCCTCTGGCTCGGATCACCTCCACCTCCAGGGCTCCCTTCTTCTCCACCATCCCGATCTGAATGTCACCTGAACGTAAAAAAAACGTTTGAGCAACAGATGTTAAACGTTACCATGAATCAAGTGTGTGTAACTGGATAAACTAGCGTATAAAGGGGCGTGGTTTGTGCGTACCCATAGGGGGCGTGGCTAATGTCTGTCTTCCCACAAGCTGGGCGGGGCCGAGTCCATCCAGGAAATCGCTGAACTGGCTGTCAGAGGAAAGTCTGACACCAGGGAAGATGAGGCTGGGATGGAGGAGAGATGTGGTTAGATAAATCCTGTCAACAGACTGAAATAATCTTCAGCTCTTCTTGTTCTTATTTTGATGATGGACACTCACTTCCCCTCAGAGTTGTAACTGTTCATGCTGCCGTCTGTGGACTCGCGGCTGGCCTGACGGGTCATGCGGCTGCGCATCTCTACGGCCAGACCCGTCTCTGTGCTCCGCTGAACGGTGCTGCGGAGCTTCTTTCCTCCCGCTTCTACAGAGAGAGAGAGAGAGAGAAAGAGAGAGAACAGGACAAGGCGAGAAAGAAAGAGTGAAAGAGATTTAATTTAGTACAAAAACAAAGGCATGGAGTTTATTTCGGACCCTGAGCACATAAACACACAACAGTCTGTTAGTTCTGAAACTAAACTTGCTTCTGGTCTCACAGAATGAAGCTTTCACTCAGCAGAGAGAGTCAACTCAGCACAGGAAGTCAAAAATATCTGTTTCCCTGTTTCTATATCTGGTGTACAAACACATCACAGTGTCTGTTCCATGAGATGCGCAGTGATCTGAGACGACAGCTCACGCAGGTGCACTGATCCAAACAAAAACATGACATGAACAAACCCCTAACCTGTCTGAAAACATTTCTGATCATCAGAGAGACAGAAAATCTTCTTATGTTTGTCCTAGAGTTCAATTGGCAGATAATGTGTGAAGATTTCACTGGAGGAATCAAGTATCCAGAACGTATCCATCATCTCACATCATCTCACTCCATCATCTCACATCATCTCACGACATCACAAAAATAAAACATCTAAACATCCAGATATATTACAGTTAGAATAATTCTGCATAATTCAGGAGGAAAATCTGTCTGTCCACAACAGAAACTTACTGGTTATTAACTGAGGTTTGTTGAGTTTGAGGTTTAACGTGAGCTGGGAGATGCTCTGTGATGAAGCTATAATTCATCATGTCTCTGCACAATATCAGCCCACCTGATCACATTAAACAAATGATATTTGTGCTCCAAGACAGCAGAAGACATGTGATATTTTCTGTGATATTAATCTCAAGAGGCTAAACGAGAGAGAGATAGAGATGGATGAGAGAGAGAGGATGCAGGAAGCCAGGTAACAATTTTAGGTTGTAAGAATGTTTCTGTAACATTTGTTAACTAACAAAAAATATTACAACAGCTTCCTGATAACTCTGAGAGAACTTTTACAGAACATTAGAAGCAATCTGAAGGTCACAACACATTTTGTGTTGTTTGTGTCTCACCAAACCATTAAACCCATCAGAACATTTTTACAGTCATAAACTATCAACGACCTGCAACAAAACTGTTGATTTTACCTCAGATCCACTTCATTCTCACGCCGCAGGAATGAACACAACATGAGTTCTGTTCTGTATTGACACATTTTACCACGTTCTCTAACACACTGTGAAGTTTGACATGCGAGACGTGTGTTCAGACCCCCCAAATGCAAACAGACACCCTCTTCATCTCGCTTACCTCCCTCCTCTTCATCGAAGGAGTTCATGCAGGGGAAGTAAACAGCCAGCGCCTCGAACGACGCCGACAGACTCATGCGACTCTGGGAGCGCTGCATGCGCCCGCCGGCGCCGCTCGCACCCGCGCTGGCAGCTGCATCGTGGCTCTGTCTGCCCATGACACCCGCTGCTGTCTGAGGCTAAACGCACGAGCCGAGACGAACTGAGACGATGCTCTGATGCTGAGACTGCAGAAGATGTGCTGAGATCTCAAAGCAGAGGACACTCTTCAGCATCACTTATCTGCAGCAGACGCAGGGCGAGATCTCGGTTCTGCACGTCTGCATGCAGAGGTTTGTTTGGGTTTATCTCCGGTGTGTGCAGCAGTAGTGTGCCTCCAGCACTGAGTGCGTTTAATGCAGTCGGGCTGTCTGCTCCCAAAGGGGGGAGGGGGGCGGAGTCTGGCTCTCTTTCTTGCATCCTCTCCCAGCCAATCAGAGACTACGGTGCGGCTCAGCGCTTTAAATGCTCCTCGAGGCGCGTGAGCTTTACCCAGAGATACTGCCAACGTGTGTGTGTGAGTGTGTGTGTGTGAGTGTGTGTGTGTGTGTCAGTGTGTGTGTGTGTGTGAGTGTATGTGTGTGTGTGTGAAGCCATTAGGAATCTCAGCATCTCTGGCTGTGACTGTCCACATGCCAGTCACCAACATTTCACGTGTTCTCACACACACACGCTTACAAACACACACACACACACACACTCTTTATTAAAGGTGTTTTATTTATCTGTGCTGACGCAGGTCTTTTATAACTCTTTTCACCACCAGAGTAAATGTTTGCCACCGAAAATGTTCTGCCAGATAGAACAGCTGAATCGCTGCTATTCAAGAAAAATACTCCAGCATAAAGCAAATATTTGTGTAGCCATAACATGCAAAGAGAGAAACAAAAACCATTTTCAACAGCCACTGCAGTCACCAACACAAGATGAGGAGATCTGATGATTACTATAATCATTACTAAGTTAAATAGTATAACTGACTGGTGCCTGAGGAACTGAACTAGTCTAAACTTCACAGCTGTCAGTCTGAGACTCTTAACATGTTTCTGACCATCCTACATACACAAGGACTAGTTTTCAAACCAAATAATATTAGTTAGTGGCCAGCTGCTAGTATCTTTGCATAGCTGTGACTTAAAGCTGCAATCTGTAACTCCTCGCTTCTTTAGCGCCACCTCTGTTTAAAACATGAAACTGCAGGTTATTTAATGTGCTTTTCTTTATCCATGTTAAAGTCAAATGAAGTCAAACTGACATTTCCCAATAAATCAGAAGCCCTTTTTAAATTATAAATCATTACTGAACACTTACGGTTGTGAATCAGGATTATTAGATCATGTTGATCTGATACCTGCTTGTTTGTTTTTAACTAAAAAATGTACAGATTGCAGCTTTAGATACAAAGACTGATTTCTTCTGTTTTGCTTTAATTATGAAACAATCCCAGAAACTTCGTGAGATTCACCCTGAAATCACCTTCAAACAGTGTAAAACGAATATAACATCTCTCTCACTGTCAAGTGTAAAATCTCTCACATTTATTGTGTCCCATCACACGTCCAAACATGAGAGACGGGCGAACGAGCACTTCCTCCATCAGTGTGTGGAGGTAATGTCAACAGATGGAGAGAGAGAGAGGACAGAAAAAGACAGAGAAAACGAGAATATAAGATAATAAGAGAAATAAGATATATAAGAGACAAATGAAAGAGAGACCAGCACTAAATTAATATTCTCCTAAACAAATCCTTTACCAGATAAACATGGGCAGTGTCTGCGCAGACGACTGCACACCTGACTGCACACCCGACTGAGCTGTGAGTGATGTTGTTTCAGAGCGAATCTTCAGGGATCTGCCAGAGATTCATGTTTTAGAATGAAAGCAACATTGTCAACACAACATATTAACAAGCCACTTGTGTTTCAGTAACGGTGAGCTGCAATGGTTCAGTGTGACTGTTGTTTGTTTCGTTGACATATAACACAGATTCACCGTCACAGTGTGACACTGTTGCAGCAGGTTCTGCTCACAGCCGAGCATCTCTGTCGCCATGACGACCCTCTGCTGGATATATGATCAGAGATTAACCGATGGCCAAACTACCAACACAGCCTGTCGGTGTAAAATGATGCGGTTTATAAACAGAAAATGGATCTAATTGCATTTAATTATATGCACAAGATCTGTTTTTTCTTGCTTTGCTTAAACCTAAGTGAGTTTTTTTTCTTGGTAAATTTCTGTTGCCATGGTGAAGCCCTTTAAAAAGGGCGGCATCTGCTAACATCTCACAACAACTAAAACATGAGATACAAGGGCAGTGAAATATCATAAATGTACCGTTGGACAAATCATGCAACATATTGCTTTAAAGAAATACTCAACAGATGGACATTTTGGACTGGAGACACAGTTCTGAGTTTGTTTTTTTTCGATCTCTGAAATAATCAATTAAAACTTCTTTGACTTCTTATGATTAAAGCCTTTTTACTCAGAGAAAAAAGATTAAATTAATTCTTTACCTACAGCTTCAGTATTTACAGACATCGTAACTCCTTCTGAATAAACCCACAGAGGTGAAGTTAAATGAGCTGTTATTAAGTTTATAATCCCACAATCTGCTCATACAGCAACACAAACCCTGTGACACACAAACATGTACAAGAACACACAGATTAGCTCTTTTCTCTCAGTGTGATGCGTCATGAACGACACAACAGCCCATGACAGGGAGTCAATAATGACAGAATCTTACAGTGACCTGCACCTTTCTCAGAAGACTTCAGTTTGAACAAAACGTCTCTAAATTCAGAGTTTAAGAAGATGTTTCACCTCACAAAGCGAGACCAATGACACCCTCACCGACCTACATACAGTTCTCAGATCAGCGCTCATGAATTTCCTCAGATCGTCTGCAGAAATGCTGGCATGTGACTGATAGCTGCTCACCTGCATCTGTCTGGGAGGGGGGGTGAAGGGGGCTGCGGTGCATCGGATCTGAAGATAAACTGCAGCCAGCGCAGATCACCATGACGGCGAGAATGCGACACACTCTTGCTTTGTGTCAGAAAAGTGGGTTAGAAAGAGAAATGTGCGTTTGTCTACATGCCCTTCATTCAGAACGACAACAATGTGTCGCATAAACCTGTGAGAGTAATTCAATAGGCAAATGAATTAAATAAACACACTGATTTCATTATCCTCACACTCATGCGCTTGTGCTGTTTTATAGCTGTTGGGCGATCACTGAGGAAAGTTTTCATTGTCATTATTATATGTTACGCTTCTCATCATCGACAACAAGTATTTACACATTTAAAAAACTGACACACCACAACTTTCAGGTCAGAGATCTTCTGCATCGTCTGTGAGAAGTCCGACTGCTAGAACAAACCTTCAGTGCTAAATGTTTCTCATGAAATATTGAGCTACACGTGACGTTGAGTCAAGCTTTGAATCACAGGTCACCGAAAGCTCTGAGTGTTAATAGAAGAAAGCCGCTCTATCTGCAGACACAGTCTGTGTAAGATCACATAATGATTGTATATATGCTTGATAAACTGATGAGCATGTGAACGGAGTGAGAAACCAAGTGATCTGCCAATACCCAGCGTTACGTTTCACATCATGCAACCACAACATCATTAAATCATCTTCAGTGTCTGTTTCTAACCGGGTACAAACATTACAGCACAACTGCAACCACAACATCATCTAAATCATCTTCAGTGTCTGTTTCTATCCGGGTACAAACATTAAGGATTTAAACAATCAGGCCGTCAAAATGACTCTACCACAGTCCACCTCATGTTCTTTAAAGGATGCGAGTCTGTGTGGCGTCTTCCCATTTATTGCCTTCTGCTCTGTCTCAGCTTGACATCTCTGGAAACTCACGACAAAAGCGCATAATATTTCTCCAAGCGTGCCCATCTTCCAAAACATAACCTGAACATACTGAACACACCGAAAAACAGAAACACGTTCTGCAGAGGCAAACATAGAAAACATCACGGCGGCACTTTTACAGAGAGTTGTGTGAGAGGAGAGAGAACAGTTTCTCACAGAGATATCTGTGGAACATCATGAGTGTTTGGTGAACAATGACACCAGAGAACCTGTGAGAAGAACAGAAGCTCAACACATCATGTTAACGTCACAGATAGAAGCTCAACACATCATGTTAACGTCACAGATAGAAGCTCAACACATCATGTTAACGTCACAGATACCTTTTCATTTATCAGCTTAACCTGCAGAAACAACTGTACGCAAGCTACCAAACTAACAACTTCAGGTTGTAAGAATGTTTCTGTAACGTTTCATTAAGGGATGAGGGGCGTGTTTCTGGTGGTGCGCCACCCAAGAGGAGGGGCCACGTTTAAACCTTTAAATGACTAGTGCTAGCAGCAATGGTGTCTGCTAGGTGAACATTTCTCCCACGTTTGGTCACCAAATGCAGCATATCTCACCTCAACGATTCATGAAAACTAAGAGGCCTTCAGTTGCAGGCCAAGGGCACACGGCTGAAATTACATCTCTTATGTTGATGGGCAGAGCAGCAGTATCAGATTTCCCAAGATGCATCGGGAGCCAGTGTGAGTTTTGTAAATATATTATAATGCTGCAAAGAGAGAGAGAGAGAGAGAGAGAGAGAGAGAGAGAGATGCTTTCTCTGAGACCACAAAAACATTTCTTAAACAAACCATCCAAAACCAAACAATCAATGACGTCCACAGCAACTAAGATTATAATTTACACACTCATCTGCTTCATTTGTGTTTTTTTTGCGCTACAGAACTTGTGAAGAAACAACATGTAACATATAATGTACATTAATGCGTTTATCCAAAATAACTTACAGTACATTTAAAGTACGGTAGACTTTATATCATCATGTGTGCTATCTGGGACTTAAACACACAACCTTGGTGTTGCCAGCACAGTGCTTTCAACATGTTGAGCTTCAACACTGAAACGTATTATAAGCTAGTTTAAGCACAAAAATACACATAAGAACACCAATGTTAGAACATAAATGTTCTAAGCTCTGAGCAATAGTGCTAATGCAGCTAAAATGAAGCATTGTGGGTTTTCATGGTTCTGTTTTGCCAAGTTATGTGTAAATTTTATCATCAAACATCTGTCATTTCCATCTGGTCTTTCTGCTGACACAGTTTCTGAGGCAACAGCACAGATTTGAGATGTTCCTCCATGGAGCTTTGGGTACAATTACAAGAGAACTCAGGCCTCAGCAATGGAGCGCCATAAATCAGAGCGATGTTTCGCTGGCTCATGAATAAAAGCGTGAGGTTTCAGCGATGCTGTCCCCGGCAGAACTTCATCAAAGATTAATTACAGCCGCCCGCAGGCGTCTCGCGAGCAGCGCTGGACCCTCAGCGCTGAACTAATAATAACCTCCAAGATGGAGGTAAAACAAAACGCACACGCAAAACAATCACCAAACGCACACAGTTGTGGTGCAGGATTCTGATTGGTCAGTGCAGCCCTACAGCTGTGCTGATACACACAACAGTGACGCATAAAACACCTGCTTATATACTGCAGCTCCCAGCTAACAACATTGTGGAATGTAAGAAAGTTTCCATTAGTGACAAAAAACTTTTTAAACTTTATTTCAAATGTTATAGGAAAGTTGAAAGTTATATTTAGACACTCTAATAACGTTACTGCTCGGACAAAGACATTATTCAAGCATTTTTTAATTCTGTAATTTCTAACAACGTTTTTGATATATAATAAAAATTCTGGCCCTTGTGTACAGCTCAGGTCCTGCTTTAATGTAATGCAACACAATTTTCCTTACAATTATTTCTAAACAAGTTTCTCAATACTGGCTCCGCCGCCCTCTGACATCATTTGCACAACCAAACCACAAATCAATGGTTTGGTCAAACAGTTTTGTTCTGGGCTACCCAAACAGAACAATGTTTCAAAAGCACCAGTGTTTACACTTTAAGGAAAGACAACCTGCCAACAAATGCGTCAAAATATCAAACTGGGTACAACTGGGCTGTCAAATAATTCTTTTACACAAAACAAGCTTCTTATCTGTGCGTCCATCCTGCTTTTCATTATCAAATGCTCCATCAGTAGAGCAACGCCGGAGACATAACACACATCACACCCCCGTGAGACGTGACAGAGTGGTACAGCCCCCCCGGCAACCAGCTGAACTTATTAAAACACTGCGACCACCTGCCATGTGCGGCCAGTTCACGCGCCGAATGCTGCGATGCAGCTGTTTCTGCAGGCATGTGATCTACCTGCACGCCTCACTGAAACCCCTGTGAGCAGCCAGCCAATCACGTGACTGCGGGCTGTACAGGGTTAAAGAGCAGAAAAACAACTGACCTGAGAGAATAAAGAGTGACATTTCAAAAGAGTGAGTTATAAATGCAACCGTTGCAGACAACCAGCCCACAGTATTTATACACCATACATGCAGGCAAACACACACACAGAAAAATCACTGAAGCAAAATGATCAGTGATGGGCTAATAATCTGAACAAGAGTTTATACACCACTGTGGAGAAAGACAGTCACCTGTAGAAGAAATGAAAAGTGTGTTAAGAGCTCTGCTTACTGAAACACAAATAAAAGAATTACCCAGCTAACAGTTTTACATTGAAAGAACATTCTCCTAACATTTTAGGGTCCAGAAAGATTCATTTACCTGATCATTAGAACATTATTTAATCCACTAACAATTAAACAATAACATTTTTAAGCATAATACAGAACATGAAACGTTCTGCTAACATTTCTGCAAGAACATTTTTTGAAAAATTGAGAGACGTTTAGAGAATGTTAGATGTTAAAATTGTTAGCTGGAAAATGTCATTGCAATAAGTTACCAAACACCAGATGCATAACAGCTAATGCTAGAGATTTGTTTGATAGTTAACTAGTTTGTCTTAACTAACTGATCTTAAGGTCTTTTAGCAGGTGTTTGAAATCTGCTCACACACTCTGTTTGACAAATGTTCAGTCTGACAAACATGTTTGGCTATTTCTCTATCAAATGAAAGGCATCTGATCTGATATTTTGTTCTCTAATGCAATGACATCAGTATTACCAAACATGTGATGATCACCATAACATCCCTCCAGCACAAACCCAAGCAGGAGTTTCATTACTGCACATTCAGCTAAAGTTATAAATGGCGAACTTCAATGTGTGAAACGAGGAGAAAACTGGATCTCAATTATCCAACAACAAAATAACCGCTGGTCCAACGTCCTGCAAAAACCCAATTTACAGTTTTCAGAGAAGCTGGAGAAGACGGCTGGAGAAAAGTTGTTAGATTGTTAGAACTGATTCAAAAACAACATTTTCTGTGTTCATTAGTGGAGTTGAGAAGAACATACAGACAACAAAACAAAGAACAGAATTAGGACCAAACGTGTAGACAGACAAACAGACACACACTGATGATTTAACTCTTACCTGTCTGGCCGAGCTGAGAGGCGCTGCGGCTTTTTCTGCTCAACCCCACGACTGCCGCCATCTTGGCTCCGATGCTGGACCGTCGCTTCTTCTCATCGGTTCCCACCAGACTCACGGCCGTGTCTGATTGGCTGCCGTCGGTCTTCTCCAGACTGCACATGTCTCCTCCGATGCTGGTGCTTTTGGTCATGTTGCCTCCGGCCGCCGATCCCGTTTCCCTGTTTTTCATTTTGGATGTAAATTCACTGTCAGTGGCAGCCAGTGAATGAAGAGAGGAAGAAGAGGAGCAGAGAGGAAGAGGATAGACGGATGGTGGAGGAGAAAAAGGAGAGAGTGAGGTGAGTGGACGGAGGGAGCTGAAATTTAGGTCAAAGTAAGGGTCAAAGTGTTCAGGCCTCCAGTCAGCTTTAGTGTTTCAGGACACGTCTAGTTTCAATCAAATCAGTCTGACACCAGAATTCAGCTTATTGGGTTTCTGTGATCTGTATTAAATCAACACTTAAATGATTAGCTTGTGTGTTCAATGATAATGAATGCTAGCTGCTCTACGTACCAAACAAACGGTGGCTTTAACTTTTTCATGTGACATAGAAATGAGGACAATGTGATAAAATTAGAGCCACAGACTTGTGAGGCGACCAAAGACAAATGACTTCCTGAACAAAAGATCCTAATGAAATCTTAATGATTATAAATGTGTTTAAACGGCACGTGCAGCTCAGCAGAGCTCTGCTCTTCTTCATTACTGCAATTAGAGGCAACAAAGCTGAAGAAACGTGATGTGTTTCTTCACAACATTGAGTCCTTAAACTACTGCAATTAGCCTTTTGCAACACAGTCCTGTGCTTTGACCCCTTCTGCTTGGTAGGGGCAAGTAACTTGGTAATCATGAAACATTTAAACTGATTTATCCTGTGAGAAACCTGTGAGTCACATCTGAGACCACAGCTGTAGCGTCACTGTGGGTCACAACTGTACCCTCCGTTTATTCAAAACACAAACACATCTGACAAACACGCCACAGAAACGATAACTAGTATCACAATAAGACAAAGACAAGTGTTCCTGTCTTCCTGATAAAGGCTTCTAATGAGATAATTCACCCCAAAATGAGTTCTTCCATCTTTTACGCAACCTCAAGGAATCGAACCTAAACCTTCAGATGAGATCTCAACAGTATCTCACAATTTACCAGGGTGAAGGAAATAACAAGTTAATGAAAGGCATAAACAGACACTGTGAGCTGATCTGTTGACGGATTGGGAGGCATGCGGCCAGAGACACAGTTTATGATTCAGACGGTTTCTCCAGCAGCTCAACACGTGACGCGTTCAGGAGAAAACGTGAGGCGCGCCGCTGGTGTTCAGTCATTATTTCTGTCTTATCACAGTAATGAGAAACGGTGACAGAGCTGTGGAGATAGAGACACACACTCTCTCTCACACACATAGTCACACACACTCTCTCTCTCTCCCCACACACACAAACACATTCATATACACACACACATACACATAACTCTCACTTACTCAGACGTGCTCTCACACACACACAGAAACACACACACTCTCTTACACACTCACACACAGAGAAACACACACTCACACAGAAACACACACACACAGAAACAAACACACACACACAGAAACAAACACACACACAGAAACAAACACACACACACACAAACACTCACACAGAAACACTCACACAGACACACACACAGAAACACACACAAAGAAACACACACACACACAGAAACAAACACACACACACAAACACTCACACAGACACACACACAGAAACACACACACACACAGAAACACACACACAGAAATACACACAGAGAAACACACACACAGACACACACAAAGAAACACACACACAGACACACACACAGACAAACACAAAGAAACACACACACAGAAACACACACAGAAACACACACACAGAAGTACACACACAGAGAAACACACACACAGAAACACTCTTACAGACACACACAAAGAAACACACACACACAAAGAAACACACACACACACAGACACACACACTCACACACAGAAACACACACAGAAACACACACACAGAAGTACACACACAGAGAAACACACACACAGAAGTACACACACAGAGAAACACACACACAGAAACACTCTTACAGACACACACAAAGAAACACACACACACAAAGAAACACACACACA
>JBAJNP010004483.1:0-13566 GCA_036877545.1 Yasuhikotakia modesta | reverse complement strand
ACAGAAACACACACACAGAAGTACACACACAGAGAAACACACACACACAGAAGTACACACACAGAGAAACACACACACAGAAACACTCTTACAGACACACACAAAGAAACACACACACACACACAGACACACACACTCACACACAGAAACACAGACACACACAGGTTTACTCATCTGTTATCTTTCACAGATGGGTCACTCCACACTCACAAGGTCAAATTCATTTTTCTCTGCGTGGCTTTCAGAGTTCTGAATAATTTGGTGTGAACGTTAAACTACTTGATGATCTTGGAAAGGCAG
The DNA here is from genome assembly GCA_036877545.1 of Yasuhikotakia modesta. Classification (NCBI taxonomy): domain Eukaryota; kingdom Metazoa; phylum Chordata; class Actinopteri; order Cypriniformes; family Botiidae; genus Yasuhikotakia; species Yasuhikotakia modesta. The sequence continues at coordinate 13,266 of JBAJNP010004483.1, read as the reverse complement.
GTCAGATTTTTTAGACGGAAAATTACTGCAAATTAAAAACCTTGAAATACAGCAGAAATTGATCTGCTCAGTTTGGTGTAAAACTCAAAGAACCAATAAACTTTAATCCTCAGATCATCAGTTTTATAAAGACGTGTGATAAACGGTAAAACATATCAAGAGCTTCTCAAATCATTCATGAGGAATGACCTCATGAGAAGGTTTAAAACTACATAATATATAGCAATAAAAACTAAGAGAACTTAAAGAATGTTAGCTGACATTCTGAGAACGTTCTCTGTTAGCTGCACCCATGTAAAATGTTGAGTTATCTGCAGGAACCTCATTTATAAGTTTCCTGTCACTGATACTGCAGATACCAGAACCGTGTGATGGTCAAAGAGAGGACATCACATCTACTGCCAAAGTGGACCTTCTCTGAACTATCTCCTGCTGGTCCATCAGCAGGTCCTGGCAGAGGAGATGCAATGTTCAGCAAATGTTCTTGGAATGTTGGAGTGTCTCTCCAGGGATGTTCTGCTCACCCACTGACGTACACAACGTTCTGTCATGCAGATTTCTCAAACTGCTCTGTTATCTGGGCCACCGTGTTCCTTCAGAGCAAACAAGAGCAGCTCACGGTTCGCACTCATTCATGTGCTGATTCAGTTCTGTTTTAATCTCACTGAGCAGCTCAAATATGGATTGATGAAGCTCTAAACCAGAGCGAGCGTGAAACGTCTCCTGATGAAACCGTGTGCTTGTTTGGAAGAGACAGTACACTCAACACTGACAGTAAGCTTAACACTGACAGCACACTCAACACTGACAGCACACTCAACACTGACAGTACACTCTACACTGAAAAAGGTCACTCTAAACCTGTATGGCTTTCTTTCCTCTGTGGCACACTAAAGATGATATTTAGAAAAATGTCTCTTTCAAAAGAGACATTTTTGTCTCTTTTTTTCTTATTGTTCATTCTGCAGAACACTACAGCTATTTAAAAACAATGTTTTTTCATACTAAGAAAGTCAATGACTTCAAAATACAGAATAAAAAGTAACCTGGGTGGCAGTACAGATTTAGACGTTACAGATTACAGATGTAAAACAGTTTCACTGTCCTGCCAAAGACAGTAAGTCATACAGGCTCAAAATAATCAAAATAACACAAGTTAGCAAATAATGACAGAGGAATTAATGTGCACTGTCTCTTGAGACCTTTCCTAGACAATCCTGTGTTCATAATCATTTACATCAGAAATGAAGAATTTGTGACCATGACTTTAAGATTTATCAGTTCATAGTTGTTTGAAATCTTCATCAATAAAAACTATCACGCTAAGCATTGTGGGAAAAGGCGCAGAAAATGCGATCGCTGCGTGTCGTCTGACTCAAACGAAGGTGATGATGCAGAAAACTGGTTGCTATGGAAACGGTGCCCTGGATCCCGGCCGTGTAATTGTGAGTCTAAATGAATGTGGCCTATTAAAGACAGTCATCGCATGAAATCATCACTATTTATGCGCTTTTAAGGGCAAAAACTCAAGGGCTGTGACATCCTCAATAAACCACTTTAAACAGCCCTCAGGATTTGTGTCAAGGCAGAATTTTAAGATATTTTTAAACGTTGAGATGGTAGAAATATGATAGAAGTTGAATGTTGACAGATTTCTTACTGTCCCTATCGAAGAAACAGTCAGAATAAACTCAGAACCCAAAGGCAAAAAGCGGTTAGTACTGTATCATTCTGAGGAGATTTACTTAAAATAACTTAACAACCTTTTAATGTCTTCATTTTAACAGTTCTCCTGTCCGCTAGTTTCATATGCATATATTAGTCAAAAGGTTACATAACTAACCCACATATAACCACCAGAACACACGTCTACATATTACACAAGGAAACTACTGAGGTAAACGAATGGCTGTGCCCATTGTGACATAACTTCCTGCTTTTCCTGCGCATACGTTGCTTGTTCAGCGTACCTCAGTAAACACAAACAGACGATTAAATACCATCTGAAGAACACGACAGTTAAAGGCAAACACTTCGTCAGCAAAACCCGTCTGTCTCTTGACATTTATAACGCCAGCAATATGAAAATCAACACGTTTAATGGTCTGTGGATTTTTCCAGTCACTTATCGACCTGGAAAATGGCTATTCTATCCCGCTCATCCCAAAACTGATCAGAGTCTAATGCATCATTTAAAGAGCATGAGGAGAGAAAAGTCAACACTGAGACGCACATTAACTCACATCATAAACATTTCACCTGAGACATCAGCTATCAGTAAGTGTGTCTCACCAAACCTCTCACAAACACAAGCAGGTCACATACCACCAACCAAAGATATTAAATATGTATCTTGTATATGAGTTTTTAATTCATTTATTTATTTTTGATATTATGGTTTTATTGTTTATGTTAAGAAAGCAGTTTTCCCCAAACTGTCAGTACTGGATTAAGAAACTTATCATTTTAATAAAATTCACATTTTTATGAAAGCCAACATTTAAACAGGGCAACAAAAAACAATTTCAGAACTGAGTTTCACAAATGAACAAAGTCTCATGTTCTTTGTGCTAAACATAATTTCTCAGTTCATTTCCCTTTATTGTGGCGTGACATGTAACCTGGATGTGTTTGTAAGTGTTGAGTCAGTGTTAATAAACGCTGAGCCGCGGCTGACTGGAGACCCTCACAGCTGTTACATGAGCTGAATAAACTGTGAGGACAGAGACACAGAAACTTTAACGAATGTTTGTTAAAACACAAACAAAAGCTTCTGCTTTTAAACATGTTAAAACTGCATAAAATCTGTAACTTTTAATGAAGTCAAACTGACAAAAGCTCAAATTATACATTATTATTTTTATAAAGGCTGTGAATCAGTTTATATCAAGATATAATCAAGATTATCTGTTACATACTTGCTCAATTTTGGTCATTTTTAACCCAAAAAGTTACAAATTGCAGCTTTATATTATACAGTATCATCACAGACAAAACTTTAAACAAACATTTACAGTTTAAAGAACTTAAACAGGCTTGAATTCACATATCTTCAGAGGAACACCATGGCTTGCCACACTGTATCTATACACTGTATCTATACACTAAAACTATACGCTCCATCTATACATTATATCCACACATTTCACTAGCCTTGTGTCTAGATTTAGTGTTACTTAAGTGTTAGATAACCAACAAGCTAGTTGATGTTTAAGTTAATATTAATGTTATTCTGAGCCATGTAAACAAAACACAGCATCATCATATATTCTTATACTCTTAGTTTATACATGAATTAAACTGAATGTCTTGTAGTTTTGTACCTATCCACTACAAGACAAGATACAGCTGGTTGCCATGGCAACTGTGATTTACCTGAGGTCCGTCTCTGAGACCGTCCTGTGGGCCAAACCCTCTTCAGACTCCTCCTTTTCTGCATTCTCTCTATCCGCACTATCAGTCTCTCCCCTCCCTTTTCCTGCTATCTGCCCGCCTCTCTTCCCCTCTCTCTCCTCCTCTACCCTCCCCTCCTGTTGCTCCTCCCCCCAAAACTCCTCCCCTTCCCCGGAGAGACTCCGTCCCTGCATTGCGTGGCTGTGGGTGTGGCCAGCGGATGCAGAGATGCAAGCAGAATGCATGCAGGACAGAAATGAAGATAAAGAAAAACAGGCGTCAACGCTAAAGGAATGTGTTCTGCAACATAAAGACTCAAGCAATAAAAGCTCAACAAAATAATGCAACGCAAATATAACCAACAACAGAAGTCACACAATTTTTACACACAACAGAACACACACTCACTTTAAACCTTGCAAAACTAAAATACACCACTGAGAAATATACAAGTGCAATGGTTTACACCGTCAAATTAAGAGGTTTCACGCTGAATTCACTGTAATGGAAACAGAACTGAACTCACTCTAGATTCAGATAACGCTGAGCACCACAGAAATACTGTTTCTCTTAGGCCACATACAGAATGAGCTGTCACTCATTTTCTGTGTGTTTAATCTCTGTTCACACTGAATCTGAGGTTTGCAGAAGTGACAACTGCTTTCAGTTATGATAGTAAACGAATGACATCAATTCTAAACTACAAAACGTACTGATGCTGTAATTCATTTCGTTCTACTATGTGTAACTCAAATGCAATACAAATTGTTTTCTAAACGTTTTTCAGAGGAGACTGACTGGTCTTCTGACAGATGAACTGATTACATCTGTAAATTCAGTAACATTCCTGAAAAAAACTGACTGAAGAGAAAAAGGAGAGAAAAATTAAAACTGGCCTTTTACACTTGAACACAAAATGCTATAAACACTGTTGTGAAAGTGACTCCATGCACACTTGGTGAATTCACTCCCGCACACAATGCAGTTGTCACCTCCAGAACTCAGAGTATGTGACCTGAAAGAACCTCTGGACTGAACTGTAGTGCTCAGTTTGACTGTCAGGTTCATCATCTCTGAGGTGACCAGAGGCGTCTCACCTGATCTTGCGACTTCCCCTCGGCCGCTCTGATTGGACAGAGATGTAGCTCATGCCGCTGAATCGAGACGCGCTGCTGGTTCTGGACACAGCGGACACGTCGCTAACATCACTGTCTGAAGACCTGGCCGAGAGGTTTTCACCTCGCGGAGCGTCCCGGCGCTGCAGAACAAACACAACACGCCTGTTACTAAAACATTTCTGTTAACTAAATAAAAAATGTTACCATAAATGTGTTTTAAAATCTTAAACTGGATGAAAACATGACAATTAAAAATCTTGCCTTAGAAAAACACCAAAATAAGTTTAAGCTTTTTTTAACATTTACATAAAACATACAAATTATTGCAACTTATTCTGTAATATTAAAAATAAATAAACAATCAAATGACAAAAGTGACAATCAATAACAATCAAATGACAATGACAAAATGACACATAACAAGACTGTTGTTTGTTTTAACTAGTTAGACATATATATATATATATATATAGACAATATATATATGAAATAAAATCTGAAATAAAAGCTGCTAATATTTTAATGTATATAATATTAATATTGTATACAAAACTATATGACTGGTCTGTAGGTACTCATGGTTCACTGAGACACGTCTTACAGGAAATGAAGGGACCATATGTGGTGTTGAACCTTCTCTCTGAGCTCTCATTGGTCAGTGTACAGAAACACTGTTGTACAGTTTATCTGCTGTAGTCTGAACGACACACTACAGTCTTCTGTGTTAAAACATCATAACTGCTGAAAGTGGGTCACCAAACAAACATCTAGCTGACCTACATCTGGTCCACAGCTCCGCACTTCAGTGCCGGTGGCTATCAGCTTCCTAACTAACACACTGAACTAATAACATTAAAATATAGTTGATTTAGGAATGCAGTAAATAGATTCATGCGATCAGAGTATGGATTAGAGTTAGATCATAGAAGAAACAAACTCCACAACATTTAACTCCACAATGTCCTGTAAAACTGCTGGTTTTAGGTAACATCACTTGCCTTGGACTGATAGTTCTGCTCCAGTCTGGAATCTGACCCGGTTCCCTGTTGATATTTGTTTATCTTCAGTTTCATCTCCCGCGTCCGTCGCTCGACGTCCGGAGCGCCTGCAGACCAGAGAAGACGAGTGAGATGTTTCCTCAGAGAGTCTCAGGTTCAGTTCAGCGGTTTAGTGAGGAAACAGATTCACTCAATGAAGCGGGTGAATAATGTCAGGTGGTTTCCTGAAGAAATGTTTGCCCTCAACAAAACTACAAGAGTCAACTCATATTTCTGAAGCCGTTGTGTGCAGCAGCTAACATCAGGGAGGGCAGGTGATTTTTCAAAAACATTTTGGGTTGTGCAGCTCTGAATGCCTGTATCTTTAAATGTTTCTGACATGACCAATAAATGTTTCTTGTGAGCAAAATATGTATCACTAGGATTATTACAAGAACTGCCACGTTAAATCTTACACAAACCACAAATATGCCTAAAAATATACAGAATCCATACCTATAATCATAACAGATATGAATCACTATTTATAATAATCACAACTGTACGTTTTCAACACTACTCAAGCAACGCATTTACATGCGTGTAAAATTAACTAAAGTTCTCTGAAGAAAATGTCAAGTGTTGCTAAAAAGCGAGAACTTTACATTATTTAGTACATTTACTCCCCTAAACTAAAGAAACACTTTCGGTGGTGAGACAGAACATTTAGGTTACAGAACATTTTTCTTCTCGTAGATCAAAACGGGGGAATAAACTGTATTTTCTTCCTGCCAACAGTAATTATGATGTTAAGTAATTAACATGTTCTGCAAATGACCTGATAATGAACGTTCTAAGAAACGGCAGGATTGGATTTAATTGCGACGCTGCAGAGATTCACAAGCAGTTTGTTAGTGAATCACGTTAAACCACAGAAAGGTTTTTAAAACGCTTTGCATCATGGGAAACGTTCCTGCAGCATCACGTTGTCTCTTCACTCTCCGAACTTTGCAACTGTTGTGATGGTGATGGAGAGCAAACAGCCGACTTTCAAAACAGAACGAGCCAAAGAACACAAAATAAACACAAAATATCTCAAACTCTGTATGTGACACGTGTGACGCTGTATGAGGCCTCAAACACTGTAACAATATTAAACACAAACTGTAAATAGAGTCTGAACATATAGATTTATGGAGATAATCAGTTTTTTTTACCCTAAATGCTTCTCATAATGCTTTAATGCCATTAAAAACAAAAATTATACTTATATAGACTGTATGCAGTTTAGATTGTAAAAAGTCTAAACTGCATATTTAAACCTATAGTGTCTCTGTGTGCGTCTCTGTCTTTATTTCAACATGAGGATGAGTTACAGTTATTATCAGCCATGATTCTGACTGAAATCATGAGTCTATCCTCACAGCAGAATGTAACACCTGCAGCCGCTCACACACTCAACAGTGCTGATGAAGACAGCAGTGATGAAGAGCAGCCAGTGAAGACAGCAGAACTGTGACCAACAGAGAGATGATGTGTTTGATTTTTAAGCACAGCTCAGAATTTCTCAACACGCATCACTGACTAAAGAAGATTCAACTGGATTTAAATGCTTAACAATAAACATGTCATATTTCATATTTCATCATATTTCAAACCAAATTATATTTTCCATCAAGAAAATAAAGCCTTTATTTTTATTTAACATTGATATCATGTAAAGAATGTTTCATAAATGAAATCAACAAAATATTTGCAAATATACTCGTCCTACTTTTTCGTTTTGGATGAAATATGACCCAAAAAATGACATGAAATTCATCTTAATAATATTTGTTTATCAACCCTGCTGGAAAAACACACATATCATCCTTCGCTGGTCTAGATGGATCAGTGAACCTGGTTGTGGTCTGGTGACCATATTGGTCAAGCTGGTTAGTGCTGGTTAACCACCTTGGACCAGCAATAAATCAACTAGAAACTAGAAACAGTGAAACAAACTGACCTAAAAATGCAGTTTGTCATCATTGCTTTTAGATAATTTCAAACTCTTTCTTTATTCTGTGGAAAAATATTGTCCTTTCCATTAATAAAAGTAAATGGGGACTGACACACCCTAAAAGAAGCCAGTGAGCCTTACGTATGTAAATGATGACAACATTTGCATATTTAGGCGCGTCGTTCCTTTAAGCTGGTCTGGTTGTTTTCCAGCAGGATGAATATTCATGAGCAGACAGGAAGCTGGGACACAGCCAATGGGAAGACGAGAAAGACAAAGCAGAAGAAAGGACAGACCTGAGTTTGTGCGACTGGGACGGTCCGTGTCGTCTGTGAGGGGAGGGGTTTGGGACGGAGGGGTCACATCACAAACATGAACGGACACAGAGGAGAGGGGTATGAGAGGAGGTGTGCGGGGGAACCAGGGGCAAATGGGGCAAAACACAGAGGGAAGGAACACAGTGGCAACAACAACAAACAATAACAACAACAAACACACAATGAGGGAAATAATACACAAGACAAACAGATAAAAGCACAAACACAAGTTTCAGGTGGTGGAGAGGGGAAAGATCGCTGTAGCTGGATTAACAGGGCAGCAGGAACACTAAAGGTCTCAGGTTCAAATCCTTACACAAATGAAAAACTGTGAACAGTTTGAATGAACGTCAGATACGAGTCAGATGCGAGTGTTCAGACATTCATAAAGATGATAAAATGAATAACAGTTCAGATAAAAAACTGGAGAGCGACAGACCTGCTTAAAAAAACCCTGAAACATTAGAAAAGCGTTAATAGAACGTACAGGTGGAAATAGATGATAAAAGACCTGCGGAAAAATAGATTCTCCAAACCCTGTGGAGAAAAAAATCTCTCACATTCCCACAGAATCTGAAAAACCTGACACAGTTTCTATGTATGCCACACAGCTTCAGGTGTCTAAAGCGTTTAAAGAAAAAAACAGCTATCAAAGTTTCAAAGACTGGCCACATGATAGTTTAAGGTTTAACTTGTCTCAAAAATGCATCAACAAAACTAAACTAGTCAACCTCACTAACCTGATGAGTCAACAGTACTGAGTTTAGTATTATGTAACGCTGCTGTTTGCATCTAATTGGACTCCATCCGTCTCTGCATGTTAATGCTTTTATCTCCTGAGAAACACGATCTGCTGAGGCCGCCCGTTTCTCGCTGTTGTCCTCCTGAGATCATTAATCACAACTGTGTGTGAGATCTTCTGAAGTCACACACATCTGTAATGCATTCATAACTCACACCATGATGTCACTCACACACTCACACACACACACCCCTCACTCACTCACACAAACACACACATACACACACACACACACACCCCTCACTCACTCACACACACATACACACACACACACACCCCTCACTCACTCACTCACACACTCACACACACACACTCACACACACACCACGTCCTGTGGTGTCAGTGATAATAAGAGTCTCACTTTCGTCTCATTTGAGTTGAACCGAGACTTAAGGAGCCACTCAGTTAAACATCACAGCAACAACAGAATAAAACAGAGTTTGTGTTCAACCCTCTTCACAATTTCTGCATATTAAAATATTCTACAACTTGCCATAACTAGCGAGGTCTGATCTATAGCATTTCACGCCACTTAAATCTTAAATACATGAAGGTAAAGTTTAAAACAGCCACAATGAAGAGAGGAAACATCCGACAGGTTCAGAGGTCAGAGGCCACACAGCTGGACCATAACAAACCTGTCTGAGGCGAGACGTGTGTCACCCCTAGATGGCCGTTAGACGATTGGCCAGAACTGACCAATGAGCTCTGCTGATCCTCCCATGTCACTTCTGAAGATGCAGGTCATTAACACGGAGACAGAGGCTGTGTTACCATGGTAACAAACAAAGCCAGTAACATCCCATCCGGTCATTTGTGATGCGCAGTGGGTCCAAAACATTAACACTGCAGTCACACTTGAGAAAATATCTAATCAAACTTTATTTATATCATAAGCACAGATACTGTGTTCTAGTGAAAACATTTGTTTAGCTAGTTTTAAAAGATGTGAAAAAACTGTATGTTTATTTTAATCACTGAAAAACGTGTGTAATGTTTGGATTGAATAGTGTGCTTGTTTTCTTGCTTTAAAATTATTGGTTTGACATCAAATGCAACGACATTAAGAGGTTTCGTGGATAAACGGCGTGTGATTGCGCGACATCTGCTGGACAAACCCTGTAACTGAATATTTAGCCACAGAAACTCAGTATCAATGTGGGACATATTCATTGAACACAATCTCCATGACTTATGCACAGCAAACCACACACAACAAAACCCACCACACGAGAGAGAACCACATTTAACCCACACCAGCGTTGCATTAGTCCTTTATCGACAGAGATGTTGTTAAGAAAAGATTGAATGTTGTAAGATAAAAGAAACCTTAACAGATGTAAATAGAGTTGGGCCATACAGCTTTAGTTCTTATATTTATATTTAACTCATTTTTATAATATAGCTCTGTGTTTCATCGCCCAGCTCTGTTGTTTAGGTGGAGAAATGTTTCTCAGCAGAGGCAGGAGAGAGGCAGACACAAACTGCACCACAAACACACGTCTGAAGACACTTGCCTTTCCTCCAGCCGACTGGTGGACCATTAACCCTCGTCTCACAATCTTCAACACAACAACACAAGCAGTCAAGCAAACAAAAACAACCAGAAACTACAAACGAAACTCTCAGGAAATACAGGCATCCTCTCAGAATGAGTGTGAGGTTGTGTCGAGTAAATCACAGTTGGACAGAAACCATGAATGCTGAGAGGGTGGCAGACGCGTAAACCCAGCAGAGCAGATCATGACAAACACAACGGATGTAACAGATGGCTGTGAGGAACTATGACCAGCTGGAGCCTTCAGCCTGCGTGTGTGTGTGTGTCCAATGCTGAACTAATTATTACTGTGATCATAAAATATATGATGTCTGTGTTTGTGAACCGATGTCCAAACCCGACCCGCACGCCACACCTTGCTGTCTTTACTCTCAAACCCAAAGAAATGATGTGAGATACATTGATCTACACCTGACCTGGAAACTCTAGAGCTTGTGAGGTCAAACAGACAGGAAATGAACAAGCACTTCCTGTGTCAAAGTGTCACATGTTTAAAATCTGATCTGAGATTTAAAAGAGCAACTTTAGAGAAAAACAATTGTCCGCTAGGCAAGGGCAACAAAACCATACAATCATTCACAACTCAAAACAGACTTTACTGTAAATACTGTAAAGATTAAACTTAATGTATTGAGGAAGTTTACAAAGAAACGTTCTGAAAACATTTTCATGTGTACTAGGAAACACCAAATAAATAAAACCACATGAAGTGTTGCAATGGACCCGGCGTCAGAACCTCTCACACATGCTAGTGTTTCAAGAGTTTAGATTATGCCTTTATAAAATGAGCTTCATGCTGCCATTTTTGTTTTTATGGTTCCATAAAGAACCATTAACACCTGTAGAACAAAATCAGAAAAGGTTCTTTGTGGTGTACATAAAGGTTCTTCAGCCTTTCAAAGGGACAGAAGAAGGTTCTTTAAGAACCTTTGTCTGAATGTTTTTTTTGGAGAACCAAAAATGGTTTCAGTGTAAAGAACCTTTTATTCTACACATGCTCAGGACCATTGCACTGAGATTTAATGCAATCAGAAGCCTTTAATCTGACAGATTAAACCTCCCAGTCGTGTTACACACCTGAACACGTCTCGCGTTCTTCAGCTCCATCTCCTGAGAGAGGAATGAGAGAAACTGAGATGAGATGTTCAGCATCAGAGCATCACTAACCACACATGCCGTTCATGATCATGTGTGTGGCTCAGATGTACACACAGGAAGTGACTGCAGCAGTGATGATGTCATATCCAGCCAATGGGGTGATGGAACAGTACAATGTTGTGATAATCTGTAAAAATCTTTCCTACAGTCTTCAATGAAATGAATAAATGCAAACTTTCTTGTTACAAGTTTATCAGATTTTCTCTTGATTTTGTATCTAGTGAGTTTGTTTTCACACGATAAATCACGTGTGACACACTGCCGTCTGTATCCACACAAAACCACAACACCAGCTTTGCGTTTGTTACTACAGTGAAATATTTTATAATCCCTGAAAGCTGACGCACTTCTCAGCAGGATCAAGAACCAATCAGAAGCTTCAGTGGATCAGAGCAGAACTTACGTCTGTCCAGAGTTCCTTTGGTGGGCAGTTGAGGAAGCTGTCGGGATATTCGGTTGGTTCCCGGGGTGTCGGTGGGGCTGGTCTGAGCCGATCCACCGCGAGGATGCGCCCTGCCAAACACAAACAACCATCTGTATCACTGTATGAACCTCAATCCCTCAATGCAAACGCATTACCCAGAATTCTCAGCTGCTAGAGGGAAACTGCTGATGTAAACAAACGCAGTAACATAAAGAGACACATTACAACATAAACATGCGAAAAATGTTGCTTTATGAAGAACGAATAACAAGCCCTGATAGCTGTAAATTAACTTTTGTAAGTTCTATGATATATTTCTATGAAATTCAATGTAATAAAAGTAACAAAAACAAACATGCACTGAAAACAGGATCAGATCTGTCAGTTCATATATACATGTTTTGTACAGTCATGCACAAACACAAACGACACTGGAGACTAAAATAATGCCCAAAGATTTAAAGCAAACTGACTCAAACAAACATAAAATTAATGTTAAGTACCAAACAGATAAAAACAAACAAAACATCAGAATTCAAAACAAATGAACCAAACAAGGTCAAAACAATGAGTTAAATATTTGAAAACAATAAATAAAATAATAATAAATGGAAATTTAGACTCGCTGAAAGTAAAACTAATAAAAATAAACAATAAAAATAACAATTTGTCTTCTTCTACATCCACAGGAATCCCAGAGGAAAAGTGTATTGCTCACAGGTTTCTCTTTTAAAGCTCAAGAGACATCCTGGAGATTGTCTAATTAAGAATGTCTTTGAGAAATTACAAAACTGATGTGATAAATATAGTGATAAATTGATGTTAATAGTATAACAAGAGTTTTGGTGAAAAATGTTTGAGCTCACATTGAGAACATTTGAGACAATGCTGAGCTTCTCCTGAAAATTTGAGACTATTTCTCAGGAGGAAAAACCTGAGACAAATTTAATAAAAGGCTCCTTTTACTCTCACAGCTGTCTCTGAGAAACAACTGAGATATTAAAGAGATCTAATGTGATCTCATTCTCACATGATCCTCACGGCAGCGGAGGAGATAAAAAATGAAAGAACGATGGATGAAGGGGAGGACATGGAGGGTGTTGTTCATTCAGGGCGGTTTAGATCTGGGTCACCTCGATAAGGCAGGGGAGGGCGGTGCCGAGTGTCCGGATGGCAGGGAGGGCATTGAGGATCTCATGTGGAGCCCGTCGGGCGGTCGCTCTGTGGAGCGCGAGCGGCTGTACACGGGTCGCTCCAGAGCGGAGCGCTGGTCCGCTGAACGCGACCTGTGGTGATAGTCGTGTCTGTCCGAGCCTCCGTAACTCCTGGAGAAATGCCATGAGGAGACAGTTGGTGTTAAGTGGGTGAGATTTACTGAGAACATGACGAGACCTTCTGGATACACACTGAGAGATTCCTTACAGTCACATTTTCTACTATTTTGGCATCTGAGAGAAAATTCAGTGTTACTCAACAGAACTGTGTCATAATTAATATAATGAGCTATAACTACAAATAAT
>JBAJNP010004482.1:0-33347 GCA_036877545.1 Yasuhikotakia modesta | reverse complement strand
AAGTTAAAGCAGATCACAAATGTCTCAGCAGCACCACAGACAAACTGTTCTTAGCACATTAAACTGCAGTTTGTGAGCAACAGGTTGTCTGGTGTAATCATCTGATCAGTGACACTTGTTTTGTTTGATAATCGGACCTCAGCGAGGGTTTGTCTCATTTATGAATCTGGTTTGGTGTGTTTAATTTTCTGAGAGAATTAGATTAGATTAGTTTATTGTGTTTGGGTTTAATCAGAGTGAGGCGCGATGTGTTTAGCAGTCCAGCGCAGCGATGACACTCAAACCCGCTGATGAATACTGACCTACACACACCATTTCTATTAATGAGTTCTATGCTGTTTACGTCGCATATCAGAAAAATTTCAAGTTTACGGTGGTCTCCGGACCCTGGCCTGTCCTAGCTGTTCCCCTGTTTAGGTGTTATGTAATTAAATGAGTTTTTTCATCTGTACTGTTAATCCTTTGGGACAGGAAGGCAACAATGATCTTCCAAAAAAAAGTAATTATGTCAGATCTTCCTTCATTCCTGATGACACAGGATAATGACGTTTTTATTCGCTCGCTCAGATCGAAACACGGCTGGCATTCATGGAGCCGTAACCTTTGGTGAACAACGTTTGATTGATGAGGCGAAACACTTTCCTGTATGAAATGATTACCGATCACAATCTAAAGCCAATATGAACACATGCCTCTCAAACGCTTTTTCTGTTGCTAATTTGCATGATCAAGCTTGGTGTCAAATCATAAAGGGAGGGTGGGGGTGGAGTTGGGAGTTACATTTGAAATATTTTCTTTACTTGAACATCAGATACTTGTGTTTCAAGTGGAGGTTCTCACACACACCTGAGCTTTTATCATTCATGCGTCTGATGGTACAATCACAGAGCTACAAAGGTCCCTCTTTCAATGTGTGGGCCCTAAATATTATTTGTGATAGATGTGTTGTACTTGGACATGTACATGTCCTTGCAAGCCATCAGTGTACAAATATGCATGGAACTTTGTAGTATTAACTTGTGTGTATTGTATACTGTACACTAAAATACTATTAAAATACTATCATTACTACATAAATAATAATAATAATACTATAAATAAATAAATTAAATTTATGTGTATTTATTTAATGTATTGTAAATATATTCTACAAACTTCTATACATTTGTACAATGATGGCTTGCAAGGACTTATTTTAGAGAATATTTCTGCACTGTTTTGGTTCTGAACAATAAAAAAACTAGGACTAGTGGGAACCTAGGAAAGAAATTTCATTTCCTGTAATGAAAACAAAGATATATGTTTTATTTGTCTTTTATGTGATCAAAACATTTGGTCAAACATTAAAGTTTCTTATTGTTTGGTCTCCACGATCAGTTTTACAGCAGAATAATAATAATAATAAAAATCTTTACAAAAGTGTGTCAGCACTTCAACCCCACAACAATCTGGGAATTCCTGTAGCTCAACTGGTACAGCATCGCATTAGTGGCACAAAGGTTGTGGGTTCAATTCAAGGGAATACAAATACAAATAAAGTATACCTTGAATTCACTGTAAGTTGCTTTGGATAAAAGCGTCTACCAAATAAATACATGTAAACAACAATAATACTTATGGAGTCCTGCACAAAATAATCAACAGAATAACTACATTAATCTGCCCACTTCTCATATTTACACAAGTCTCAGATCTGCTGCATCTCAGGCTACATATCCAGTGTCGTGCCTGACAGCTGATAAATGTGAGGCTACATTCTTCACCTTGTTATTTACTGCACAGCCAATGATGGGGGGCTTCTGGCTGTTTAATAACACTGAAATACAATTATTCCTTTATTGCTGCATTCTGGGAGCAGCAGAGATGGATGGTGGCTGTGGACTACAGTCGGAGCAGATGATGTTTAAAAGCTCGGTCAGAACATAAAGAACATCGGCAGGCTTTAAAACCTGACACCAAAGGTCAGAAAGTGAGAGCTGAGGCAGCAGGGGATGCCTTGAAAGGTTTTAAAAGCAGTAGATCCATTTTGGTAAACCTGACATACATATAGTTTATCATATTCTCATATGAAATTACCCATAATCCTTGGGGCCAGGCAAGCGTCAGTGAAAATGTATTGTGTCTTATGACATGTTTTAGCACCTCTGTTTGTAAGAACATTCATTATGGTGGCATCTTAGTTTTACTTGAATGTTTAGAACTCTAGATACTCCCTTTATCCAAGTATATGTAATATTACATAACACAGTAGCATAAAAGCAGGTCATAGCACTTATTCACTACAAGCTTTCTGAAGTTATATGACAGCTTTAATGACAAAAGATGGATTTTGGATTTTTTTAATATTCAGGGTAGGTATGTTAAGTCAGGGTTTACAAATAGTGTGCAATAATGAAACCTGAATACCCAGGATTAGGTATATGCAGCTAAAAATGGGTTAACAATTTTAATAAGTCCTAAAAAAATTTTTAGGACTTTTTTAATAAAGTCCTTTTGGAGAACCAATGGTGTTATACTGCTAACAACACAAAATACACGCTTCAGCTTTAAGATTCACATTTTTAAAACATCTGCAAAACAAAATGTTTTTGCTGTTAAAAAAGCTTCATTTCACTTCAAGTTTCATTTTTCAGGCTAACACTCAACAACAGTTGTTTTTAAACTTTTTGCATTTGCTATGTGTGAATACCAAACAGAGTGATTCCAAGACTATTAATTAACTAAATAATTGTCTATGAACAAGTTTACGACAACACTGCCACGTTTACAAACATCCCCGGTCGACTAGCCTGATACTGCAAAAAGAATCATTGTGGGAACCCTATTTGTACGGGGTCACAGGACAAAAGACTCAACAAAACTAATTTCACCAATTGTTTGGGAATGCAAAGCACCCTTCTGAGAAGAAAAGGATGGAAAAAAGGCTCTCTTTCTTTCCTTTTCCTCTTCTTTCCTTGTGTTGGAATCTTCCATTCATACGGCGCTCTGCAAGTTTGGAATTGAATAGTACAAAATAGCCACACATCCACAATTCCCCTTTAAACACAACTAGCTATAGAGAGTCTGAGTTCGTCCTCCCTACATTAAGGCTGTTTGATGGGTCACCAGACCCATTGCTTCACCCGGCCCGGTTACGGCAGCTGATGGTTTGCAATGCAAAATAGGAAATGGCTCACGCAAACTGCCTGCGAAAGCTGGAAAACTTGCCTTTAAGAGAAGAGAATCCGGAGAAAGAAAGTGATGGTGGAGATCTGCCTCATCCAGGAGATGGCTGGAGCATCTACACATCACATGTTGTGATGAAACTCCAGAATTCCTGTCATGACATCCACAACATATTCAATGTGAACCGCAAACCTGGTCTCAAAACAGTTTACAAGTGTACAGATCTATAACAACAAGATGCAGACACACAGAGAAGCTGACAGTTATATGATTAACATTATCTGTAGCACCTCACTATAACAAAGCACTGAGGCTCTGTGGGGGATTGCAGCCCCTCACATCACTGCTAAATGAGAGCGGCAGTAAAAGAGCAACTTGCTACAGCAATGTGTGTATGCAGGAATGTGCCGGCGTGTGTTTATTTCAGAACCAATTACGCAGCTCCTTTCTGACGTCTCTGATGTAGTTCTGCTGAATAAATAAATATTCATTACATTTATAACACAGGATAGCAGATGACAATAAAAACAGAGAGAGAGAGAGAGAGAGGCAACAGCTCATTGTGAGGGCAGTCAAATAAGGCACAAGAACAAAGGATACAGAGAAACACACAAAGACAGTTTAAAGGATCTGAGGGATAATAAAAAGTCTTCATGGTCAGTTTAGAAAAGCTGACAAAAGTGTTTATGAGTTGCAATTACAAATATTATTTTACAGAAAAGGGTGAGATGAATGTTTGATGAACAGAATGAAGGTCTTTAGAACAGCTGTACATTTCAGACATTTAAGTAAAACCATTTAAATTCTGAAGGAAACACTAGTGCTTTCAAGCAGGAAAGGTAAAACGTTTCATATAAAGTCCAGATCATTAATCAATGCAGAGAAGATCAGACAAATGAATCACACACAATTTTTACATTCATTTGTATGTTTCTTAAAAGAAGAGTTCACCAAAACACAGCAAACAAGATGAAATTATGTACAAAGGTTATTTCATTTAAGTTGGATGAAGTTTGTAAAATTATTAGCATGATAATGAGAGATTTAGACACGGTAATAAAAGGAATGTGCAAATACTCTTAACAATGACAATGATGTGTTGCCGTGGAGACAGAGGTCATGAGGGTGTGGTCAGGACACAAGAGAGGTCACGGTGGGTGACTGATGGAAATAAAACCAGGGCAAAAAGGGCAGTGGGGTATTTAAACTTTAGACAAAAGAGCAAGACCAAACACACACACAGACACAAACACACACACACACACACACACACACAGACACAAACACACACACACATGCTTAAGGAATGTTTATGTGGTGCATTACAGCAGCATTATTTGTTGCTACAGTAACTCGTTTCTCAGATTTGCACATCATCAATCCATAATTTAAACATCTATTATCCATTTACCTGTAACTATAGATGTAACATTACTAACAAGAGTAACATTACATTACTATTGAAATATATTTCTGTAATGTACAAACTATACAAACCGTGTTTGGACACGTAAGTCATAATTAATAATGTAATAATATTACAGCATTAGATTACAAAACATTAAACTGAAAGGGACAACATTTTTTCAGAAGACGTGTTTAAGGTTTATAATGATAAAACTCCCTGACAGCTCATTGTCTTCAGCTGAGCGGTACCACAGCTGGACTGTCACAGGCACACAAGACATGTTTTCAGCCACTGGTAGATGCTTAAACAACAACAACACATGTCAGGATATCAGACATAACATGTACAAGAGGTCTACAAACACAGCACATCTCCATATGCACGTCCCACACACACTGCTGTCAGTGTGACACACTGTGACAGTAAACGTACATTGAGGAGCAGCTGTGAAATTAATGTTGCACATCTGAAAGGACAAAGAAAGAGACACCTGAGAGAGAGAGAGAGAGAGAGAGAGAGAACCCCACCAGTGCTGTGCCAAGCATTTTATAAATGACTAGTAGATGAGCTGCCTGAATAACTAGTTGACTAATCCTGGTTTAAAGTCTTAAGGAAGCCTTGTAGGGTAGAATTTGTCTGGTTTATGTAAACTTGTTTGGACACGTTTTCCATTTACTTATTTATTTTATTATAAAACTTAAAAAATTATAATTGCTTGTCAAGCCATTTACTGTCTTTATGTCTTCTCCTGCAGACATTATTATGCTGACACACGCTGTCAATAGGCCGGCCGGGTGAACACTAACATCAGATTTTGTGTGATGTTTTTGAGTCACGATTATATTGAGTAATCACAGTTGGTTTGTGTTGTCATTAGCATGTTATGTTTTGGGGGGTCCTCAAATT
Source organism: Yasuhikotakia modesta (assembly GCA_036877545.1). Classification (NCBI taxonomy): domain Eukaryota; kingdom Metazoa; phylum Chordata; class Actinopteri; order Cypriniformes; family Botiidae; genus Yasuhikotakia; species Yasuhikotakia modesta. The sequence goes on along the minus strand of JBAJNP010004482.1, from coordinate 27,868 downwards.
GTTTTTTTATATTTACCCTTAGACATGAATGAAAAAATAACTGTTAAGAAAAAAGGAGTTTTGCGAGGCCAAAGAAAATAAGTGACAATCCTGTTCCTGAAGATCTTCAGAGCAGCAGATATTTGAAATTTCAATGCAGGTACGTTATGAGCTGCTTTTGAGATTGAGACATGAACAGACTGAGAAGCCTGATGGAAAGAAGCAAAGCTATGGAGAAACCAGCTGTTTAATTGGTTTGCTTACGAGACTCAGAGACTTGCTGGGGGCAAGTGTTTGGAAGAGGGCAGCTGGTTTTTGAGAGATTTCCACAGTTTAAAGCTTCTCTTTTATAATATCCAGTGGTCTCTAGTTTATGTTACTGCCAAGCAACACGATGCCTGACAGCTTGTACCGCAGATTAAAGAAATAAAAGAATGTTACACTTAATTGAGGAGGATTTTTAGCTAAGGCCTTCACCAACAAAACCTGCTAGTGTGATAAACAAAATAATCTGTTTCTAGAGTGCACATCAATGTTGTACACAACAGTATTATTAAAGTTTCATCTTTTGCTGTTCCAAGAAACACAAAAACACATGCCTGCTGCCCAAGAGGAGGGTATTTGGCAGACGCTTTAATCCAACGTGCCTTAAAGTATATTCAAGTTACATGCTTCATGGGACTCAAACGCAGGACCTATGTGCTGCTAACTCAATGCTCTACCAACTGAGCTACAGGAACTCCCTTTAGGTGGAACTTAGGGTAACCATATTTTCAGAGCAGATTAAAAGCATACATAGATCGGTTCCAAAGAAAAAAAGTGAATATTGAAAACTATTGTGAAAAATAGTGAAAAAAATAGTGAAAACATATGATGGCATAGAAATCCCACTCACCAATTCTTATTGGTGCTTTATTTCTAGGGCAAATTCTAATTGGTGTTTCCTGATAAAAAAACCCTATTTCCTGACCTCAAGGTGCTAGTGTCACTACATCAACACAATGTGAAATAAGTTACAGAAAGGGAAGTCAAATTTTGATTTTATGGTTTAAAGCACCAATGTTATCACATACTGTGTCTCTGAGAAACAGAAAATATATTTTCTTATAATAAAAAATATTGCTTTACCTGTGACATATTTGATTTTTAATGCACAGAAAACTTTATATGTGCCAGTTTCATAACACAAGTTTCATAATCGAGACAGTTCTGTAGTGAATGAGTTCACCCACAGCTTCAGAGTAGATATGACAGTGTTAAACAGTAAAATGTTCAGTGATAAATGTTCTATCATCCTATCCATCATCGCTCTCCACAGATCTAACAAGGTCTCCATTAACATAATGACATTTACATCTGATCACAGCAGCTTGAGTGAAGAAACCTCTACAGAACTTATGAAGAACATCTGAAAACACCAATAAGGTGCTAAGGAGATCTTAGTTTATTTTAGGACCTTACAATGTCCAACACTGAATCACTGAATCACTCAGATTGTGGATAAAACCACAAACCAGGTGCTCCACGATTTCATGGGCTGGTTTTTACTTCCATGTACTTTTTATCAAAGCTAGGCTATCCACATTCATTTCACAGCTCTATATTCCTCTTGTAGAAATTTTAAGGGAAACATTACAGAAGCGTTAAATGAAACACAACTTCAAGAACTTCAACATTTGAGCAATGAAACTTTCCCCTGAGCAGCGAGTCGAATCACAGCAAGTTCTGTCAGTTAAGCTGGTCTGACTCCTTCACAAATTCACTTTCCACATCTACTATCAATATTGTGTGTATGTGTGGGATTGCGCTTCTCTCCAGACTGTCATGAAATGATAGAACGTCTGAATTAAAGCGTTCAGTTTCTAAACCGATCAAATAAAATAATTCATTAATGTCATGAATTCTAGAGCCCTGCTTTAAATGATGCATGTCACCTCTGCCTTGACCTCAGCAGGAATCAATGCGTGGTCTCGCCTCAACACTTTACATGATGTTTTAAATCAAGTTTGCGTGAAATCAATACTCAACACGCGCATATTAACATGGAGGAACGTTCATGTATATGATGGTGTGATATAATTTACTGAGGGCAGTTTTATTTCATCTTATTATTCAGTATTCCAGCGCACACACAGAACTCCTGAACTCCTCATGTTAAAGAGATGAAGGGTAAAAATGACACACACTACATCGTATACTGCATCTCAGTCTTTACATACAGTACTGTCACATACTCGTGCTATTTATGTAGTACATATACTTTTTAGTGTGGAAAGGTTATGAATAAATGTATAAAATACACAATCTACTGCAATAGATTGTGATAATCTATCCCACAATGCAATGCAACTTATTGTTTGATCAGACTAGTTTAAAAATTGGGTTATGTATACACAACATTGGATTTAACAGACAGCTGTTTAAAACAGCCATTATTTTCCAACAAGAGCAGGGCGTGTGTTTTCTCAACAATTGGTTGATCCGAGCTCACCCGGGACCTTGTGCTCAGGATGTTTTGTGTCCTGGACTGCACTGTCCTTACTGCAGGAGAAATTGGACAAACACCTGTTCCCTTTGACCCTCCAGGTGTAACAGTAATGACATGAGTTCATGTCACAACACTGTTCGCACCCCCGGCCCCTCAGCACAAAGCTGAAAATTCCTTCTCACTTTGTGTGGACGAGGTGGAGACTAGCATGCAAATTTCACTTGCCAATTTTCATTGGCCCTTTAATTTAGAAGTTAGACTCCCAAGGGCAAACCCCTGGTGTCATGTTATCGACACAATGTCTTGTTCGATGCCTCCATCAGGTAACAGAGTTACAGTTGGAACAGCTAAAGACATTTTTAATACACTTGCCTCTTTTTCATGCAGGTTGGATAATGCAGGTCTTTATAGCTGAGCATTTAAGTTTCACCTCTTTTACAGTCAAACTGTTAATATTGATGTGAGATATTGATCTGCCTGCTAATCTCCACTGTTCTCTCTCTCTATCTCTTTATCTTTCTCTCTTTCTCTTCTATGATTTTTTCTGCTTCTATGATTCTTTGTTTCTGTAAGTTGTCCACTGGTAAAGAGAAAATACTGGAAATTGTGTACATGCGGCAAATCTTAATCTTCTGTTTATCTTCTCTCTCTCTCTCTCTCTCTCTCTCTCTCTCTCTCACACACACACACACACACACCTGTGCTTGATTAATTGAGTTTGTACCTTGTGAGTGAGGCTATCACTACGGTCCAGATGCTACACATGCCCTCTGTTTATCCCAGTACACACACACAACCACACACACACACACAAACACACACAACCACACACACACACACACACGCACGCACACACACACACACACACACACACAACCACTTCAATGAATGATGTTGTTATTAAAAATTAAAGAGTGTTTTTTTCCATTCCTTTATCTTTTCCCTGCACTCTGCTTTCTGTATGACTGTGATGTACAGCAGACAGGAAGATAACAGCAGTCTGTGGAAGATCACAGAGCTACACATTTCACAGCCACCATTGTGATGCTGCTGGTGATACATTGGCTGGTGTTGCCATGGTTTTAATAAAATCAGTGTTTTTTATTTCTTTCAATATTCACTCTTTAATGACAGTTTACTCATATGCTAAATGGTTTTCATTAGCAGTGTGAAAAATGATAATCTGCTCAGCTGCTATTATTTGGTGGAATATTACTGCATAATTGTTCCTGCAGACAACATTGTTTAGTCTGGAAGAATTCTTCCCAGTGTAATCCCAGTGTACATATAAAAATTATTAACATGGGAACTATTGCATATTTTAAACTCAGCTCTGTAGCTTAGTTGGTAGAACAATGTGTTAGCAGCACAAAGCTTGTTAGTTCGATTCCCAGGGAGCACATGGACTAACAAAATATGTAACTAAGTGTAATGTAAATGTGTAAAGGGATTTAAATGCCTGTAATTCAATGCATTTTTATAAGACCGCTATATAAGCTCAAAATTTGTGTACATATTGTAAAATTGATCAATCATATTGGGCGACCAGTCAGATGTTGGGTAACTATCTGTTGTTGACGATTGCAACCCATCTACAAAACGTACAAGGAAACAGAAATGGGAGCTGGAAGAGAAAAGACCTGTGATGATATGTGTCTATTTTACGGTCAAGCAGGAGCAGACGTCAGATTAGCACAGACGTCAGGACAGACACAGATTTAGTAGCACATGAAGGCCTGCAGCAATGCAGTTAACCAGCCTGAATTATTGCTTCAGTCAGAATTGAACACCAGCTCCTCCCAGTTCCACAGCAGCCCATTACTTCCTGTAACCTGCGATCAAATCTTTTACACACTGAGCTATTAAAACCGTTTCCAAGCAGTAACACGAAACGTTAAAGTCATATTTCTTTAGTATTAGGTTGTTGTTTCGTGTAATTGCATGAAAATGGATGAAGAGGGCCCACACTTTTGCAACACCAAAATGTTTCTGTGGTAATATAATAATTCTCATTTTAGAAGATTTTGTGAAGCCTTGTTTCAATGTGAATGTGTTTGTATGATGCTTTTGTGCATCAGAATACAGAAGTATGTGGAAATCATTATCTGTTACTATAATTACAGCACTGTATGAACTATAGAGGGTTGTGTAGGACATATAAAATATAGGACACAGAAAGACATAATGCATGAGAAACCACATAATGAAAGTCAAATATAATAATTTAAAAATAGACGCAAAACACATAAACCCCCAGCCACTGGTAGAGTGATTTCTCCTGAGGGTCTTACGGATTTTGCACTCAGATCTCCACAGAAACAATCAAACAACTGAAGGCAGAGATTACAAATACCTGCTGATCCTACATCTCTGAGTTTAGTCAGGTGAGATTTCCTCTAAACGTGTTATTCTGAGGAAACGTGTCACGTATGTTAAGCGTGATGCGCTGTAGTGTTTTGCTTTACTTGTTCTTCTGTAATCTGTCACACGCATAATTACAGACAGAGCAAGACACTTTACAAAAACATACAGGCGTAAGGTTGCTAGGGTTCAACAAATGGGCAATTACATAAATGAGTATTTGACACTGTGTGTTTTCTGAATGGAGCAGCTGTAAATGTAGAGGCCAAGAGCGCTTCTGGAAGTCATTTGGAAATGCTTTTCCTTGATGAATTATTGATATCACAGAACTGATCCACCACACACATGCATGCACACACACACACACACACACACACTGTAACTGGTGAGACTTACTGCTGTTTGTGAACCGCTGCACATTTGAATAGATTTACTGATGTCACCACTCAATTCACAGCAGCACTGCTAGCCATTTATTCTCCTGTTTGCTTCTCTCTTGTCTTTCTTAGGTAGAATTATCTCTAACTTTCATTCTTACACATTCCTGTGCTGCATTAATTCCTCTCTGGCTCTTTTCTGCATCTTTCCAGAATCTCTCTTATCTTTGTCATTGCAGACTGAACTCTGATGTCAGGGTGTGTTACGCACAGAGCAGTACAAATAGAAACACAGTCATTAGAAAGACAATGACACAGAGGACTGATATAGACATATATACTGTATGTAATGTATAAACTGCATTCAGAAAGTATTCAGCTCTTTCAATTTTTTAATTTTGATTCAGCCTCTTTTCTACAATTTCCTCAATCTACACTGAGTTCCAGTTCCATAGTAACAGTAAAGTGAAACAAACCCACAACATGACGGCACCACAGGTAGCTGGTTTCCTCCACATATAACATATAGAATTGAGGCTAAACGTGTCAAAACGTGTCAATCTTTGTTAAATCAGACCAGAAATTCTTGTTCCTCACAGTCTGTGTCCTTCAGGTGCTGTTACGAACTCTAAGCTGCCTTTCATCTGTTTAGCGCTAAAAAGAAGCTTCCGTTTAGCTACTCTGCCAAAAAACCCAGATCGGTGGACGACTGCAATGATGCCATTATTGCATAACATCAAGTGTAAACATGAAACTTCTTTGAAATTTTTTTTTTATTTTGCACTTATTTCTTTTTACTTTTTACAACAACTGTGGACGTGGCGCGGTGCAAGACAACCATAACTAGTGTGAGTATTCCCTCAAACCATCTCTGCCTTAATCCTACTTTCCTGTCCTCAAGCTCTACATAATATACAGTGAAATGGAGACCAAAGTGTCTTGTAAACAATGAGGCCCTCTGGAGGAGTGTCAAGCGGTGTTTAGATGGCAGTGTCGCCTCTGTGGCCTCAGGGTTCCAGCACACTGGCATGATTTGATTCAGGAATAGGATGATATCAGTGTCTTACTATAGGGGATGACAATAGAAGTAAAGATATATGCTGTTGTGAAGCACACACACACACAGAGAGACCTTCAGAGACTGATATCAGCCCCTATGGATGTTTCAGTGCACTGTTCCACACAGCTCTGTCTTCCTGCCAGCAATGGGGGATATCTGATACAAACCCAATTTATCATACAGACATGAGGGAGTGAGAGAGAGATGGTAACAATAACATCCATACTGACTCAAACAAACATTTAATAAGGATACAAATTTGTGGATATATAGAGCAATTCAATCAAAAGTCTGACTGAAGAAATGTATATAAAATGTGTAATAAAAATGTAAAAAAATATGCTGATATTAACACTGATAGCAACTGACCCATGCAGCCATGAAATCAGACACGTCCCCCTCTAATGAAACTCCCACCACAAGTGGTCTCTGGAGAGGCATTGAATGTTAATATCAGGTGTAAGTGACCATCTGCCTCAGCTAACCGCTAGTTATCAGATAACCCAAGATGGATGTTTACAGTAAACCTGGGGGGACGTTATAAACCAGGCCTAGAATTCTGTGGTTTAGTCCAACCAAGACCTCCATTACCAAGAAAACTACCATTACTGGGTGGTATGTCTGGAATGAGGGAAAGCAAAAAGAGAGAGGAAAAATAGTGAATTGCTGTAGTGTGACAGATGAAAATAAACCGTACACACATTATTGAGGTGAATGTGGAGAGAGAGGGCAGCTTTCTGGCACAGAGCATTCAGATCTCCTTCTGGCCTCACGCTTTCACACAGAAGATTGAAGGAATCTCCCACAGCGCTGACAACTCTAAGGCTGCGGTGCATGAGGTAAAACTGAAACACGGTGAAAGAACACAGGCTGCATGGCAGCACAACGCTTTGTCCCATTGTCTCTTACTGGTGTGAAACACGTGATTTTACACTTATATTGACCTCCTGAAAGGATGAGTGAACAGAATTCTGCTCAGCTAGGTTATAATGACTGAAGATGTATCTGTTCCATGCTTTTATAACGTGAGTTTCATTTGTTAGCGTACCTGGCCGTGGATTCTGAATAAAGGAACCACCTTAAAACTGCAGGCCATATATATCACTTGTTGCATATAATATTCTGTATTAATGCAACAAGTTCCTATGTTGCCTAGAAACCACAAACACACTAGAGTTAAGGACATTAACTGTATTATGTGATAGAATAATCGCTCCAATTAACTTACAGTTTGCACATGACTGAGAGAAAGTGGATGGACTGACAAAGTTAATCATGAACTCAGGACTAACACAGGACTAAATATCAGGACAATAAACCAAACACACAATCTAAATCCCAAACGAAGGGAAACAGGAAACATTTAGCAAACTCAATTGAAATAACACATAGGCTCTAACAATGTGGCGTATTGCTAAGTTATTTCTTCAAATATTGTATTTTCATTGTTCGATCTATTCACATTTTACTCTCTACTGTCTTGCCTCAGGTCAGGTGTTGAGTATCGTGTACATAAAGCTTTTCTAAGAGCCTGTCACAGCCAGTGAACCGACAAGATGTCAAAGTATCAGACATTCTCTCCACTGGACTTTATTTTCTGTTGCTTTATAAACTCTTAAAAAAATATTGCACCTTCTGCAACTAAGTGGTTGTTTATAAAATATTTGCTATAAATCTTTAAATCTATGTTTAATCGCTAAGATTCATTATTTATTTTAAAAACAAATTCAGAGGTAGCTTAAACAGTAGTGAAATGCGCTTACATTTCACATGTATATAAAAGGTAAACATTACTGTTAAAATAAAATACAAAACATTGTAAATATTGGCATCAGTAAAATATAACTAATGAAAATCTTTTGCTTGTTTAGTGAGGGAAATGTCTTGCTGGCTGTCACAGAAGAGGCTAACCAGCGTCTGCTCTTCAAACCCAGTTTACATTAGTGAGGATTTGACAAGATTAAAGCAGCAGATCTCAGTGGCTCAGCCTCAGCCAGGAATTCTACCCTCTGATTGGTTAATGAGGACTGTCTGTGTGCCTTACACACATTACATGTAATACTGTGGAGTGCTGAGCTGAGGACTGAGTTATGTGCTCAAAACTGCTTCAGCATGTTCACATACAGAGGAAGAAGATTAGCAGAGAAGACAGAGTTCAATATAAGAGGAACAAAACTCAAGAACAGTCAACAACAACAGAAAAAGATGAACAATATCAAATTAGCATAAAACTATGAGGCAAAACAGATGGCATGGCAAACTGGCCAATCGTCTTTATTCAGTTGGGACAAACAATAAAGTCATTACAGTGTTTTAATATACGTCTGTGTATGTTAATCCTCTAGATTTCTCAGTATTATCAGATAAATTTAACTAATCAAAACTGTCAACGCAGACAGCATTATCATCTGGTACATGTTACTTTTCCCAGCGCTGCTCAGGATGGGCCAATCATATTCACTTGTTACTGCACTGATAGGGTTAATAAAATCTTGTAAATTCTACAAGTGCCTCTTTGAAAATGAATCAACAGTTTTTTTCATGTGTTGTATTATAGGGATTTTAAGGCAATGAGATTGGACAGTACGAGATACTGTAACTCCTTCAGGCACATTTCCTGCTATAGGTCATGTGATGTATTGAAGGGTGCTGGGTCAGTTTGGACCTTTTTCCCTCTCTCCCCATAGAGATGGAGGGAGAAATGATTTCATCATCAAAGTGCACCAGCCAGAACAGCTGCAGGCTACCAGTGAGAGGAGAAGTTTAAAAATATCACACACTCACAACCTTTATGTTTTTAACTCAAAAAGATAAAAGACACAAGAGCAATGTGCTGACAGAGGACAGGTTGTTTAAACTTTAACAACAACGCACACATTCATGCACTCTCCTTTTTGTTGTTATGTGCTTATATTATTTTGTTTGTTTGCAGTATTTAATGTTTAAATATCTGTTACAGGTCATCTAATATTACATGACAATAAAAATGAGGTTACTGTCTTTACTGACTTATTTTCAATTGTATTTATTTCATACCACATTTAACTAGTTAAGGTGCACCATATGTAGTTAATGGTATAGTCTTTTTCTATTAATATTAAGTATCATAAGCGTGTGTGTGTGTGTGTGTACACACTAATTCTATGACAGTACACTTACATGTGTGTATATCTGTGTGTACACACTAATCTATGACAGTACACTTGCGTGTGTGTGTGTGTGTACACACTAGTTCTATGACAGTACACTTGCGTGTGTGTGTTTACACACTAATTCTATGACAGTACACTTGCGTGTGTGAGCGCATGTGTGTTGGTGCAAGAGTTGATCTTACAAGCGCTGTGAAAACATTTGGCTTGAAGCATATGACTTAAGGGTGCTGTACAGCAGAGTGTGATGGTGTGTGTAGTTAACAAGTAGGTATGTGTTAACATTAACAGATGGCTGTGTATGTCAAAGCTGTTGTTTGTGTTGGACTTTAATGGGAACTCATTGAAGTGAGGCCTGGTGATCTTTGGATCTTTGGAGTTTTGTCAGATGAGGGTGGGATGAATCTGTATGTATGTGACAGACATACATAAGAGTGCTTGTGTGTTAATGAGGATGGTTGAAGGGGCCGGTGTCTGTGTGTGCCTTTTGGATGACAAGCTATAATGCATTTCTGCTTACCAATTTTTAGTGTGAAGCAAAATTCATAAACCATAATCTATCTTAAATAAAATTAAATCCCAAATTAAATCCTAAAATTATCCCACCAATAACAAAGTTCCTACCTTAAATGCAACTCATTTAATAAAACACATGCTAATGTCATGTGAATTACATCTTCATAAATATAAACGCTTTTAAATTCAAGCAAAAATAACTATACTGTGATATACAGTTATGTGACATAATACATAATTTACTGACATCTCTCTGCACTCTTACTCATTCTCTTCATCATTCATCTCTGCTCCTGACACTGGATGCATCCAGACTCATTATAACTGCATCAGGACCAGCCTGAGAGCTTCTGAAGAGCCACGGTCACATGCAGATCAGTCTCAGCTTCATCTTTCTTCTGAATGTGTGAAAATTGAGTGTCTCCTGCTTCAAATCTAAAAACTGTAGAAAAACGAAAAAAGATGCTGGGATGCTGTTGCCATGGCGTCAGTGTCAATCACAGCTATTCTGAAGAAAGCAACACGATGACCTTTGTTGCTCACTCCCCTTGAAACTGTCAAAACATATAAGGGAAAATAAAATAAAGAAAAAAGGCATTCCTTTCAATAGATATTTTTCCATCTAATACGCCTCTCTCTCTTTCTCTCTCTCTCTCTTTCTCCTTAAGCAGGGAAGATGATAAAAGCTGGCATGTGGATTATGGGCTCTGCTCCTCATACATTTCTGACAAACTGGTTAAAAATGCATAGCAGTGTCACACTCAGATCTCGCTGAAGCAAGTTTCAAACTGTACAGACGAGGAAGTGTGTATGTGACTATATGTGGGCACTATGTAGGTCAGCCTGTGTATATTTCACAGCAGGAGCATTACAAGTTTTTCACTGTAATGAGCAGATCTGAGCAGCTACATCAATCACTGATCTGACCAATCAGATGAGTCGGTGTGGACCGGACATGAGTACATCTTAGACATCAGTAAAGTTTCATGAAGCTCAGAGCTGGATATTTACATTGTGATGTCACATATATACATTATGATACATTCTATAGGTTAAAAACGATTCATGCAACCTTCCTATTAAACAAACAGCAAAAAAAGCCAAGAAATGATACAATTATGTTACACATTACTTTTTTAAAGGAATTACATAAAGCTGTGTACATTAATATACAACCGTATAAAAACATTACTGTTAAAGTTCACAGTATTGCAGCTCTGCTCTGTTTACATTCGTTGCATGAAGGATTTGTGAATCTGACACCTACATGTACTTCAAGGCTCTTCAAATATCACAAATTTCCTTCAGGATTGTGCCAGAAGCAACTAGAAAATATCAATGTGTGTATTTGTGCCATAACGGCTCAGATGGCATGAAGTTCAGCAGATCCAGCCGTGTGCGGTTTACTCTCAGCATAAAAGTGCAGACAGGACCAGTCAAACAGCTTCTCTGACAGCAAGAGAGAACATAAACCATCAATGAGTAGATTAATACTCTGTGTGTGTGTGTGTGTGTGTGTGTGTGTGTGTGTGTGTGTGTACATATGTTATGGACAAATTTGTCAGCAAGACCTGATAAATTTTTATTTTCTAAATGATAAAAATGTGAAAAGGCTTTAAGGGTTAGACTGTGGGTTGTGTTACAATGTTAATAATCGTTTGTGTATGAAAACAATAGAAGTCGAATGTCACCATTTTGATCGATAAACTTGTGTGTGTGCGAATAACTTCACACCTTGTTGAACACTAATGAAATCATTTCTCCTGTTTACAAATCACCTGCTGGTGCAAATTACACCTGGTTTCAATCTTATCCTCTCTGTTACACACACACACTTTTGTACAAGCTTTTAAATATCAGACATTACAAAAGTATATCTTGTTCTGTGGCTCCATGCTGAGAGGGCAGCTGAAAATACAAACATGGATCCTTGCCAGAGCTTTTAACACCAATAAGATGAAAATATACCTACAGCAACACACACCACACACAAAAAGCTCTGACCATCTCAGCAACCTCTATTAGCCACATCCCAGACCTCTTTCTGAAGTCTGTCTCTTCTCTCAGACACTGAAACAAACTTAATGTTGTTTCTGTGTCTCAGAGAACACTCTCTTTGTCTATGCCAGTGCCAAAAATGTCTAAATATACTATTATGATGTACGTGTACCTTATTGCTTTCAGGTAATTTGATCAAAAGCAAAAGTAAAGTAACTCCAGGGAAAGCGCATTTGGTTTTTAAGTTCACTTCCTGTTAAAAATCTGGGTATTTGATGGCTGTTCAGGCTGTGAGGCACATAGTCAACCAGTTAAGTAGTCAGAATGGTAGACAGACTGGACCAGCTGAAGACCAGAGTTTGAGACTAAACAGCTATTTTAGTAAGATCTCAAAATCACATAATCACATCACCTCAGGCAGGTTTTGAGCTGTTGTTTCTGACAGGTTTGCTCCTCAGGTAAATATAACTGCCAGATACAGTGGACAGTATGTTAAAATCTTGGTGAATGCTAACTAATGTAACCAAATTAACCCTGACTAACAGTGGAAAATGTAAGCTTTTACACTCAAGTGTGTTATACCAAACTGTTATCATCTTTAAAGGCGTTAATTGCAAAAAGAGCACAACTTTCCTTTTTTAATGTCATCATCTGTTAATAGTGTATATTCACCATTCAGTGTTTAAAAGGCAGGTTACAGATGAGCTGAGATGAGCAATGTTGAATTTCAGAATTGGACAGCAGGCTTTCAACACACTTCATAAAACTCAAAAGCTACTGACACACTAATCATTCACGTGTCACTCTATGCACATGTTTAAGTGTTTTTGAATGTTCTGACCCCTTCACAGCCTTCACAGTGTAATTCTGCCTGTAATGTGTGTTATTCTCTGTGTAATTCTCTCTGATATGTTTATAATTCTCTGTGTAATTCTCTCTGATATGTTTATAATTCTCTGTGTAATTCTCTCTGTTACATGTATTATTCTCTGTGTAATTATCTCTGCTATGTGTGTAATTCTCTCTGTTGTGTGTATAATTCTCTGTGTAATTATCTGTGTTATGTATATAATTCTCAGTGTAATTGTCTCTGTGTTGTGTATAATTCTCTGTGTAATTGTATCTGTTATAATCTTTTATGTACCTGCTCAATCACTAATCTTTGTTCATTTTAACCAAAAACAGGTTTAATACCATAAAGACAGCAGACCATAAGTGCCTAAAATGACTTATCTTCCTTGTCACGGGCTGGTCATAAAATAAGTGGTGCAGAAATGAGAAAAAGACGAGACGCGGCATCAGAGGTGCAGGAATTTCTGCTGAGTCCCGCAGAGCATGAAAGATTTAGAGACATGCAGTAGTGAAGAACTCACAGTCTGTTATTTATTGAACTGTGCAGTGATACACGGTCAGCTCAGCAACCTCCAATCACTCCAGCACTGCCATTACAGTCACTACTGCCAACACCAACTGCTACACCTGCTGCAGAGGAGCAGCTGACAGAAGATACATGAAAGATGGAGTTGGACCTTCAAAACTGAACCTGCTGTAGTGAATCCATCCATTCGTCCAACCACTCATCCATTCATCAAACCATACATGCATCCATAAATTAATTCATACATACATTTCATCCATGTGCAAGTATTGATCAAATGTGTACCTTGAATTCACTGTAGGTCATTTTGGATAAAAGCGTCTGCCAAATGCGTGTAAGTAATGTACAAATGTAAATTCACATACATGGACTAGCTCTAGAAAGTGTCCCTTTATTAATGCAGCACGCAGTTGTGTTTTTGTCACAATGAACTAGAAAGCTTTTGGCTGATCATTTTTCCCCTCACAGAACGGCTGCAACGCTGCTGAAATGTGGCTTGAACAGGCCGAGGATTCTGAGGATTGAGGCGTATCGAGGAACCAGAGAAGCCACAGAGAATAATTCAACTGATAGAATTCAACGAGGCCGACTGAGAGCGCAGCACTAGTGAACAGATGTCAAGAGAGAGAGATACGAGGCTGTTGATAAAACCTGCCTTTCCATTGCTTTAGAAATGCCTTCCATGAGCTCAGCTCACAGGATGGAGGAAGTTGGCCTTCCAGAGCATGAACAGAAGACGTGAGGAAGAGGATATGAAAGGGATTCCGATGAAGCAGTGGTCCTGGGGTATTATGCATAAAATGGGCTAACTAAGAGATTGGACCAGATCAATTCTGTCAAATGTCTTCCTGGGCAAGGAAGCCTGAAATTACACTGATACTAGATTAATGCCCAGGAACTCGATGGTTGTGGCTGGACCTGGTGTTTTGTTCTGAGAGAACATTATTTGAACTGTGAGGAGATGCACAGCTGAAACAGTATTTCTGGTGAATTATTAAACATAATCTTTTAAAAATATATTTGTCTATTTTATCACTGGTCTGTTGGTCTTTGCTTTGAGGGTTGTGACCCAACATACAATATATTTTTGTATATCAGTAATGTGGACACATTTGCTTTTGTTTTGCCATTGCATTCTCATCCACAGAAAAAATAAACAACAGTCCCTACAACATACAAACAGCCCTGTAGAGTCACAGACAGAACACAGATGTTTAAAGCGACAGCTGTCTCCTCCAAACACAAGCATGAGAGAAAACAGGAGAGAACATTTCAAAACAAGAGAAAAAATAAGTCACGCATGAGAGACAAAAACGAGCAGAAAGCAACAAAAGCAGCAAAATAAGAAGATGAGAGGAGCAGACAGCAAATCTACTGGACAATGATTTGGGATGAAGAGCAGAAAATCTGAGAACACTTTCAAAGAAATCGTGTTGGACACATTCCAAACAAAAGGATTATGGAGACAATGAGAAAAAAGAAAAAAAACGTGTTCTCAGAAAGATAGAGAGAGACACATACAGAGGGAGAAAGGTGTGTGTGTGAGAGAGAAAGAGAGAGAGAGATGGTCTCCTAATGCAGGTGAGCTTCAAGCAATGAAGTGAGATACATTAGAGTCCATCTAAAGCAAGGCACATCATCACATCATCTCACACTCTTCCCTGCACACCATCACACAAGACATTCAGTTGTGCAATACTGTGAAACATCATCTGAGGAAGATAATGAATCCAAACTGCCTTAATTCACTATTCCACCACTGGGCCGCGGACCTCAGGTTCCTCAGAGTGTGTTAGTGTGTAATGCTGAGAACTGCTGAGGACAGCTGCGTACATGATGAAACAAACCTGCAACAGTCTGAACCACAAATCACAGAGAAAGGAATTACAGCTGGCATTGTAAACTCAAGATAGTTATACAACCATGTTGTGTAAGGGGAGTGTTTGAGAGTGACAGAAAAGCATCTCTCTCTCTTTCACACACACACACACACACACACACACACACACACACACACACACACACACACACAATTGGTGTATGCTACCCTGTGCACAGCAGGAGAAAACCCATTGAACATCTCATTTTGAATCTCACATGGCCCTCATTATCTTTATCTGAATATTCACTTTGATTCTATCCGTCTCTTTTATTCAGTTCACAATAATTTTATTTATTTAGCGCTTTCAACAATTACATTGCTTCAAAGCAGCTTTACACATAGTACTGAGCTTTATTTAAAAAATGCAGAAAAACAGAAAAAAGTCAAACATGTTTCACACACAATGTATGTGGAAAATGCATGTTAATAATAGTTGACTGAACTGATGAAAACTACCACACATTTGGACACACATCTGAATAAATGGATGTGCATTAGAAATATCTGTCACTCCGTTCAAAGGCTCATACCTCTCAGTGTTCTATGAGAGGGTCTTACAGTATTGTGTCCTATTGTGATGTCACCAATATTTGACTGGATGACAGTGTCCACATAAAGGTGACTGAAAGTTTATAAAGAATTGATGGAAATGGTAACAACTGCATTTTTAAAGGGAACGAGATCAAATCAGCCCTCAAGCACTGACTGCAGTCCTGCAGAGATGAAAGTCATCATAACTGATCATATGTTCACGTAGTTGTGCGTTTTCATTGGCCCTGGGGAGAGACACAGCAGGCTACAGTCGCCTCAGCGCAACTACAAACTCTTTAAAGAGTGGCGGGGCCGGAACAGAGGCAGGAATTCTCTTTGCTATTTCTTTTTACGATGAGACAAGTTAAACGAGGAAGATCAACAGACCATGTGAGAGGAATATTTCAGGGGAGAGCGAGATAATGAAGAGAGAATAAGAGATGTGCTTCTGCACGGAGACTGTAAATTATTAGTGTAGGAAAGCCTGCAATCTCCATTAATAAGTCCAATCATAACCACCAGCCTAACATTTCATAAATGTGCAGGTTTGAGTGTATTGCTGTGTGTTAATATGCTTTGTTGTTGCAAAGAGGGCTCAATTCTTTCAGATTGCTATGACTGTAAACACAGAGCTGCTGTTACGGCAAATCATAATCGTTTATCCGTCATTCATTGTTTGGGCATGAGAAATGCTTTGAAATTGCCACAGAGCCACAGGGTGCATCTTAATTTGAATACTGGCACACTATTCAGAGTCTAAATACTGCATCATTTTGTAGAGTAAATAGTATGAGTTAGTTTAGTGTGTTTATGCTGAAAAATGCAGTGTGACAAAACAAGCACCCCAAAAATGCAATGAGTGAACACTGTGCACACTGCAACACATTATGTATATGTAAATTATTATATTAGCACAAGTGTGGTTTGCTTGTTGTTGTATTAAAGGACATGTTCACTCATAAATTGTCTTTGAATAGCTTTTTGTCAGTGTCAGACTGACAGGGTAACACAGCCAATCAGAAGAGATTCTTTCTGTGACATCGAATGCTCTTCCATCTCCAGTGCTAAATACATCTCAGGAGACATTACAGAGAGAAATGTGATCACAGAGACTCAGTACACTCATCTATAAAGACACAAGATACACCCGCACAGTCTCACTGACTGATGTAAAGCCATCCAATATATGTTTTGTGTTTTATTTCTGTATGAATCAGTCGCTCCTGTCTGGGTGAGGATTTATTTTCAGATTAAGCATTTATATGAAGCTAGTGCTGTACTGTATGTTTATAAAGGAGCTGGCTGTTACTGTTTAAAGTTGCCAGATTTACATTCTCATTACAAAGATTTGTGTGTGTGTGTTTGTGTGTGTGTGTGTGTTGGCAATAGCCATTTTAAAGAAACAGCCATTAAATCTGCCACATTATTGTTATTTTAAATGTTTACAGATGGTTTTGTGAAGGTTACGGGTGGGAACGTTTTTATATTGTTCTGCTGATGAGTTTTTGGTTGTGGACCCTCATTAAAGCTGTGATGCTTGGGTACGGTTTTCGAGATTTTTTGTCTGTATGAAATATGATCACACACACTGTTAGCAAACAATCAGCTGTTGTAGGTCTTTCTCCAGTGCTGAAGCAGTGTTTGACAATCGTTGTTGAGCTTTGAATCATGTTAAAGGGTTGTTCCAGTACAGTGTACATATAGTCTAAATCTATATGTTCCACCAGATCACATTGTGTTTTGTTCTGTGACTGTTTTTATCTTATATCACACAGGAAAGTAGACAGACATCCATCAGACGACCATAAATAACACCTCAGGGAAACTGATTATGCCTTTCAACATTTTCACCATTTCCAGCAAGACACTGAAAACATCTTACATAATTTCTCGCTTTCTTCCTTATGGTTTAGTCAACATGATTGCTCTACAAATTACTGCTGCAATATATCCTTATGCACTGTGTATCGTTAAGCTAACATTCTCTCTCTCTCTCTATCTCTCTCTCTCGCTTACACACACACACACAAATCTGGCATAAGGTCTTGTTGTTTGTTGTACATAAGTGTGAAAGTTGCCATCATTACATCATTTCCTCTGTATAATACAGTCATTATTCTCACAGGGTCATTATCCTTCAGCTCCTGTATTCATATCAGCAAACACACACTCTCTCCTGAGATCTTCATCTCCATAAAATAACTCTTGTTTATGAAGAAAACAAAGCAAATGCCCCAGAGTGTAAAATGTCTTATTGTGTTACTGCTCCAAAATTACACTGAGTTTACAAAGAGTTATTTTATAACTGTAGACGTAATGTGGACAAACTCTTGGATTATATCATTTGTAAGTCGCTTTGGATAAAACAAGAAGATTGAACAATCAGTTACAACAACAACTGAGTGTGGTCAACACTGCATGTACACAAGTGTTTGATTTAAAGCTCAGTTGGCAGAGATTGTAGGTTTACTTCCCAAAGAACGCATCGACTGTGAAAAACAAGCCCATTTGTATTGTTGCTTACAAGCATTGGTGAAGCCACAGGGGTTTCTGGGATGGCACAGGACTCACTGGACAGAATCTGATTGGTCACTCCGTTTGCCCAAAAGTCTGATTCGCTACTAGCAGTTTGATGCTGACCGACACCAAATTTCACCCTGGTGCTGACAGTGCATTTTAAATCAAACACATAAGTAAACATTTGATTATTGCAGAAGATCTTTAGAAAAGCTATAGTTTTGATCCAGCAGGCACTCGTGGGCTGAATCTCATGGACACCGTCATGAACAACAGCATGCATGTATGATTTTGCTGTGAAATCACCTTCATTCATTGTAATGGGAGTTTTATACAGTCAGATTTATTGAATATAACATGAGCTTTTGCACAATTGCAGAATTTACTGACCGTTTCAGTGATTTCATGGGTTTATTCCCATGTTTATTTATCATGCTACTAAGTGAACCAATGAATGGTTTCAATATATTAATGCATAAAACAGCAATAATTATGGTTGCATACAAAATTTATGTCCTGGTCTGTGGACCCTTTAAATAGCTTTGTAGCTGTTTATCTTTAGTTTAAAGCTTTAGTTTGTTTATCTATAAATCAACTCTGAGTAAGACATTTTCTGGAAAACTATGTTAACTGGAATTTGTTGTTTTCTCACACTAAACATGCCGCATGATGTGTTGTTGACTGCAGCATTTGAAAGCTTCACCGATGGACAAGCAGAAGTTTTGCGACTCAAGTCATCTCCACAGCACAGCATGTCTTCAGACTGTCACTCTCTATTCCACTGTCAGTCTGTCAGTCTGACACAAAAAATACGTTCATACTTACTCAAAGCAATGATGAGAGAACATTTTTTCAGTAATACATTTAAACCCAAACTTGAAATGACTTTTAGCTTCAAGCTAAAACCCTGAAACTTCAGAGAATTATTAGTTTCCAAACTTTATCCTAGTACAGCAACACAAAACTTCTTCAGACAGGGTTATTCAGACATTTTAGTATAAAAGGTTTGTAAAAGCCTCTTACATGCAGAAGCACAGCACATATTCTGCAGGATATTTGTTGTAGAAAGGTTGTTTGCAGCATCTGAACTGAGGTTGATTACAACTGTCTTTCTTACTCTCCAAAATCTGCCTCTGAGATGCCCTGAGAATACTAATGCGGTCTCCTATAGTCTGTCGCCTTTTAAATTCCCCTTTTTTTCCATAGTTTATGAAAAATTATCATTTCAGATTAGAACAGGGAAATATAGCAGCAGAAGGCACTTAATCTCTGCTGTTTAAAATGTTTTTATGTAATGATCAACAGATAGCCCAAAGCCTGAATTAAAACAAGCATTTGAATGTACAGTATTACTTATTCAAGGCCTTGAAAACATCAAAGAGATGAGAATCAATTATAAACAATGTTTATGAAGCTTTTAGTGCCTGTCGTACCATTTGTGTATATTGCAAGCATTCACAAATGTGCCTGACGGTGCTTAGAGAGTTAGTTGCCTGTAAAATGAAGGCCAGCCCTACGTAAGGCAGCCATGAACCTCTGACCTGTGTTAAGGAGATGTAATTGGGTTTTTTATGCGGCCACAAAATCTCTGTGTGCCCTGACTGTGCCATCACAACACTTTGGTGATTGCCGTCGCCTAGCAACCGGCACCAGGAGTAAACACTCCTTGTGTTATTTATTAAATTAGCTATAATGACTGATGCGCTTTACGGCAAAGTGCTTTGGGATGGATGGGCATTCAGTCTCAAAATTCTCCACGTTCAGAGCATCTGCATTATCACGGCAGGTGAAGTAGAGATTCCTGATTTTACATGGTTTCTAGCTGGTCATTTACGGTCAATAGAGGGTCCAAGCTGGTCCACATTGATTGGTTGAATTATAAGCCAATAGGAGTAAAGCTGAAGTTGACCTGGAACATCACTAGTAAAAAAACAGCTGCACACCTACAGCTTTAACTATATATATTTATATATTTAGCTTTATGTTATGTAACCTATATACCTATATCTTTGTTATACGCTACACACCTAAAAACTTGGCTTGAAAGTTGGTATGACAGTTTTTCCTGCAGAGATCTGCATATATATTGAGATAAAAAAATAATAAACGCACGATTTGATGATGTAACATGAAGCTTTGCAGTTAAAATGTAGTGAACCATCTAAGTTCTGCCTCAAGTGCTTTGCCTCACATCATTTATCATCTTATTCCTCCTCAGCAAAAACAAGAACCAAACACTTCAGATATGATATTACAGAACACAATAGGATTCAAATGGGAAGCAGTTAACAAAGCTCTTGTGTGTCACATGATATCAGAGGAGGCTGTGAGTGTGGGCGCAGCAACTATTAGGGTCTCTGCTCCTTTATGAGAATGCTTGCTGTTACGTGTACTCACATCAAATAATGTGAGTTAGGAGAACAGGCGAAGCTGAGGCACTCTTCAAGTGAAGGGTGAGAGAGGTGTGTTGGTGTGTTGCTAGTCATAACAGACTTTTGACTATCA
Source organism: Yasuhikotakia modesta (assembly GCA_036877545.1). Classification (NCBI taxonomy): domain Eukaryota; kingdom Metazoa; phylum Chordata; class Actinopteri; order Cypriniformes; family Botiidae; genus Yasuhikotakia; species Yasuhikotakia modesta. Next base: position 7,127 of record JBAJNP010004482.1, on the reverse strand, counting down.
GCATAGAGTCTGGCCAACACCGTAGATAATATCAGCCAATAACTGCCAACACACACAGGAATTAAACATCTACTTGTACTTTTATGTACCATGTACTTTAAAATTGACCAACCACAGTTTTAACTGTGATGCTTGGCAGTCTTCCAATGTGATACTTCCAATATATGGGCTGAGTACTTTAGATTTAATGATTTAATGTCAAACATATTAAACTTTTGGGTGAATCTAGTGAAAAGTTCTTCCTCATAACTGCCTTTAGCATTTGCCTGGGGACTATTTATGTGACTTCCTGGTGTTTTAAAGACAAACCTATTATGAACTTACTCTCTGAAATTCCAGATAATCCAGCCAATCAGATTTCTGAAAGCTTTGACATTCATTGGTGTAATATCAAAGGCTGAAATGTGATTGGATGAGCACACAGATTTTATTTATAGTAAATATAAAATGCCAGATTAACATAATAATTACAAGTGATTCACTGGATTTGGAAAAGTTAGTGTCAGTTTAGTTAGCATCAGATTAGTGACTTTAAATCTTTAAAAAGTTTCATTTGAGACAATAAGTCTAATTGTCCAGTTCCTATTATTGTGGTTTAATCCATCAGCCCTTAACAGCATGTGGATTAAAAATAAACTGTGATTGGCTGCTTTTCATTTTACAGGGCTCCATCTCTTTAAGTGGCAGTTCTTGGCCAAAACAAGCTGTAATCTTCACCAGACTGTCTACACACGATCCCAGCCTCATGTCCATGCCAACAGTTCATCCTCCTCCTCACCTCCTGTGTCTCACAGCTATTGGTCAGTGTTATGCCTCTCAGGGTGAACAGGCCTGTTGTGTCAGAACTGATCGGGGTCAGACAGGAAGCCAGAAACTAACCTGCAGCCATCTGCATGTACCCAGCCAGCATGCAGAGTCTTCGCTCACAGGCTCCGCCGGGGATGAAGATGGTGATGATGGCCAGAAGGGAGCTGACAGCCAGCAGAGTGCATCCTCCTGAACACAGCACTGCACTCGTCTGCAACACACACAACACACACTGCTCACACTGCAGGAATACACACTTCATGACATTCTCAAACATTCATGTTTATGTAAACACACACGTTGCAACAAGGTTCCATGTGTTATTATTGTTTAACTTCCATACATAACATGAAGTAACAATTAATGACAATTATACAGCATTTATTAAACTTAGCTGTTATTTCCACATTTAAATGCATTGAAATATGTATTGCTTGTTGTTTGTTAGCTAAAGCATTTACTAATGTTAATGAATGCAACCTTATTGCAAAGGGAAAATGTTTTATCTGAAAAACAAAGGACAGTACATTTCCTTTGTCTACTGAATGTAGACTTTTGAACTAATATGCTTATTATATAAAATTATACTTTAACATTTTATGCACTTGGCAGATGATTTTATCCAAAGCGACTTGCAGGACATTCAGGGTATACAACTTATCAGTACATGTTTTCCTTGGGATCAAACTCTGTTGGTAGCACAACGCTCTCCCACTATTAAAATTTTATTATGTTTATACTCATTTATTATTGATCTGTGAAATGAAAGACCACAGTTTAAATCAGCACATTTTGGCAGTTATAGTATTTAAGGACTAACCAATTAGGACTCAGTATTTAAGAGCCATATTTATTGATAAATGCATTACATCTGACAGCCAATATTGCCAGTATTAATATTAGCGCTCCAAATTTAATCTTAAATTTAAAATGAATCAAAACAACAAAAAAAGAAATTATTAAAAGTTTATTTGACTTAAAACGTGGTAGAAAAAGACAAAAAAAACTGAGTTGGTCTCTTTTAGGTAATAAGACTTTTTGTATGCGATTCACAGGTGACTGGCTGGCCGCTTTCCAGAGATTTCATCCTAAGATTTTTATTCTGACAGTTTGAACTCCTGACTAGATCATCTGAAGCACAATTTCATCTATATCAGCACAATTTGACACACACACACTGTACACAAACATACACAAAACAGTGTGCTGTCCTCAGGGTCATTATCTCATTAGCATTGGCTATCAGATGGAAAATCAAATCATATTCATGAAAATTACAAGACAGAACTACAGCAATTTCATTTCCTCCTTCTTTGTGGTCCTAATGATAAAGACATTAATGGCAGAGAGTGGAAGGGTAATGGAGACACTATGGCAGATTTATAGGTGTGGCCTGAAACCTCAGTATTTGTAATGGTAATGATAATGTATATAGTGATTATGACGCCACTGTTTGTGTTGATGATTCTAAAATCCTTTATAAAAATGACACGCCATCACTGGAATAAAAAACAAATGTAATAATATAAACGTGGGACATTACAGACACGCTCGGTTGAACGTATTTCCTTCTCACAGAACTCATTTCCATTGGCTCTGATAGTATTCATATATTCATAGAAGCATCTAGATTTTTTAGCTTCATCATTCTCTGAAGCATTTAGATGAAACGAGCTCTTGCCCGCTGTAGTTGTTGAAAATTACCATGTTTCATTACAACTAATAGAGACGTACTGTACAAGGGCTGTAACAGATCACATGCAGAACTAAATGGTACCCTGTAAACTCGTATACAGGCAATGATGACGAAATGAATGATATTGAATAACCAAAAACTGACATTAAAGAAGAAAAATCTGGAAACCTAAGTGGTTTTTTTTGGAGAAGTAAGTGAACTAGCAACTGCATAGCAACACCCTGACAACCACATTTGATATCGTAGACAAATATTTGCTTCAGATAAAGTAAAAATCTAAATGTTTAGCTTCCATTGGCTGCAAGATGGTTCATTATGCATTATTCATAGTAGCCAGTCATGTGACACATGCTGTGATTTTAGTGCAGTCAGACTGTTCAGAACCAAAGAATACTGGTAATGTTCCACTGGAGACGTGACTGTGAGGTTAGTCCCGCCCACTCCATGTTCCTCGCTCTCGCACCCTCTCTCTCTGCTCTGTCTTACAATATCGTATTTAGTCAATATAAATATATTGAAATAACTTATTTACTAGTGTATTACTTTACATAAATAGTTTAACCAGCATCCATTTGGTGAACACATATTTTTCATCAGTGTTGTTTGTGTAACAGTTAATGCAAACTATTACCTGTGCTCCATATTTCAGTTTGTTCATCCGCACAGATGTATTAACACACAGCACAGAACTGTCCTTATTTAGCCAGACATTTCAAGCCATTCTCCCAAAATAAGGTTGTTGTATTTGAGCTTATTATTATTATTATTATTAGTGGTGCTTGTGAAGCAAAGCATCACTATTACTCCTGCATATTCTATTCTATTCTTAAAAATTTTGTATAAATCATTAGACACAGACCCTTAAATGAGGGAATAAATCGCCCAGTTTATTGAGGAGAGATTTTCTATGACTTTAATAAGTAATCAGGTGTTAGATGGTGTTTGGTCAAATGGAAAAGTGGTGAAAGATGCAAATGCAAAATGTAATAGACTTAACATTGGGGTAATTATTGTGATTTAGCTCATGTTTTAGCCCCACATCAGAACGTAGGAGAGGGTTGGGCTCATATCTGCCTGTCTATCCATCCGTCCGTCCCTCCATCTATCCATCCATCCATCCATCATCAAGTCTCCTCCTTTGGTCTCCTCCTATTTATGGCTTAAATAGAACACTAATGCAGCGAATAGACGTGTATGTTACGTGTGCTACAGAAAGACGTGGCATCAGCACTGCATGCAGCATTAAAGGCTTCTGACTGGTATGGGTTAGTCTAGACTGTTGCATCAGGTATGCAGAGTCACGTACTCCTCACTTTTCCTCAGTCTCCCGTCATCTCATGTTCAGACGCACAATCTGAGTAAAAGTCTGTAGCTGGTGTGTCAAAACTCTCAGGGCCCTGTACAGACTCATCACAGAGAACCATTAGTGCCAAGACACCTTCTTAAACATCAATCATCAGAGAATGTGACGCAGTACAGCTGCATCCTCAGTCTCTCTCCTATATATATTATATATACATCTGTGCTGGGAAAGAACAATAATTGTCTGGACCACCTGACAGCGACAATGAAAATGTGGGCATAGTCAAGTAAACAGGCAGGTCAAATTTTGAAGCATTGGCCAGCAGAAATCCTTAGCATTGAGCCCTGCCTGAGTTTTATTTTTCAATTCTACTGGAAGTGTCCTGTGTCCATTATAAATCACTCATGCACAACAATCCCTAACCCTCCCAAACACCACAGGCCTGCCACCAGTAAAAAAACTCTCATTGGAAACACTGTAATCTCTCCATGATACCCAACAGATAGGGTTAGTTCAAACGTTGAAATGTTTTGGCAATCAAAATGGAGGAAATGGAGCGAAGAAGAGGGAAAACTGTGATCTATAATTGATGAAGCTCTTTTGTCCTCTAACCAATACTGGGACTAAATTGTTGCTTTTTCACTGTTTCTGTCTTTGATGCCGGTTTCAGATCAGAATGCAAATCAGGGAATTGGGTTTCCATGATTGTGTTGGGCAGCGCAGTGGCCTAAAGTTTCCCATAACATTTAGGGAATTAGGGAAACGCTTTCCATTCAGTGAAAGTCAAACGGTAACACTACACTGACCCTTTGTTGGGAAAAATCCTAGTGTTTTGTTATGCTAAGAGAAGGCTCTGGAAAACGTCCACCCCTGACACAAATGACACAATTAATCACAACACCACAAACACACAAAGACTGCTACTAATGTGAAGTTTCATTCGGGTAAATATACTTTTTCCTTACTTTAAACTCCATTTCCCTTTAAAAATAAATGATGAACTTTGTTGCAAAACAAAAATTAATGTAAATTAATGTAAAAAAAATGAATGTAATGTAAAAAAATTAATGTAATGTAAGTAATGGATAATTTCTCTGTATCTGTTTTTGCAAGAAACAGTAATTTGTGGTGAAGCAACACTTTGTCAACTGCTCTTTTTAATCATCTACATTATCAGATAAGGTTCTGTTGTGCTGTTTCAAAATTCTTATAAATAAATCATTCAACCTCAGGCAGATACCAGGTATCTGCACTTTGTCTTCTAACTTTCTTTAGCAGTTTGTCTTCCCCCTTTTGACCTCTGACCTCATGCACAGATGCTTTGGAATTTAAAAGGTTAAGGTGTAAGAAAGGGTCAAGTTCAGAACATGACCCCACACAGAGGAACTACAGGTGTTTGTTTTACCTCTCAGTACAAAACAGCTTTATTTTCTAGAATCAGTATTACAGCAAATTCTGTTGGAGTGGGTGCTGACTATTGTGTTCATGCACTGTCACATCCCTGTGGTCACAGTTTAAACCTTGTTTCCATGCCAATATCCTCTCCTAAATATATCTGAGCCGGGTCCGAGCGAGAGCCAACAACGTGCATCATGAAGGTAAGAGTATCAGTTATGATTTCATGTTCATGTTGACATTAACCAACTTAACTAACCCACATTATGCAGCAGGTGAGGAATACTTCCAGTTAATTCCATACATCAGCAATCTCTCCAACGAGTTCTACAACAAATAACACATCACCCTACCTGAAATAAAAGGTTTCTGTTGCTATTTATAAAGCACTCCTCTCCTTAAAATGTTCCAGCACTCAGCCCTAATTATACCCAGCATTAAAAAACAACCAGTGCTCAACCGGACATCACCAGTGCACTTCAGTCAGGTCTGTATGGCACTCTAGCCCCAGTGCATGCTGGGTATTCATAGAAGTACTGTGGGTGTATGTGGGATTTCAGCACATGCTACAGTAGAAAGGTGGACTCAAGAACACTGTTATACAATCAATACAGAAGGTGGACATTTTAAAGAGCAACTAACCTATCTTCAGAGAAGGCCAATGTGGAATTCAACCCAGAATGACATTTCACAACAAATCCTGGGAAATACATTTACATTTAGTCATTTGGCAGATGCTTTTATCCAAAGCGACTTACTGTGAATTAAAGGTACACATGTTTTTTATCAGGACTTGCCTTCCAGTTAATGCACTGAAACAGTTAATGCACTGCTCTACCAGTTGGGCTAACAGGAAGGCTCTTTTTAAATCAACTGATATCTCACAGTTATCACACACACCACAGACCCATATGTTACATTTAAACAGGCACTATACAAAAACATTGGACCGCAGAATGACACAACTGTACAATTATAGCTAATTATTGCAGAGCCTATGTTCTAGTTTTGACCATATTGTTATGGTGAAATGTTCTGTCTTAATTCAGAAAAAGTTAAAGTTAAAACAGAATATGTAGTACAAAGCCTAAATCTGTTGTTTTTTTATAAACCAAAACATATTGGCCCATCCTAGCGCTCATACACTAGAAAAACGACCATGTCATTTGACACTAATATCCTGTGGGGTTTGACTCCATCAGCAGAGAGTGTGGGAGCAAAAACAACAGAAAATATAAAAGAAATTCTCAGTGTTTTCAGACCTTCTCTGAGTCTGGTGCAGTTTTCCAGCCCTTCAGCAGGGGTGTAAATAATACATTAAAATGAGAGCGTTTGAGGGCGTGGAGGCACTAATGATGCTTCAGTGGTGAGTTGATGTTCCAATCGTTGTTTCTTGTTGAAAACAATGAATATGCCCTCATACCACCAAATCTTAATGTTCTCTCACAAAGACGCTGGATAAAATGAAGAGAGACAAATGTATTGTACAAAACAGATTAGCAGAGGTGACAGAACTGTAAATGACACACACAATGAAGTGCATACATTTATAAAACATTTATTAAATGAAAAACATCAGGCAAAAGCTGTTTGTTTATCCATTCTTTTGTTCTTTTTCTAGTAGCTCGTACTCTTATTATATAAAAGACGTTGTTGTATATTAAGTAAAACAATTTTTTTCATGCTTGGTGGTTTGTTGTAGTAAATATGGCTCCTGACAGGACTGGCTCTCCCGCTCATCTCCATCTCTCGCTCCCTTTTTCCACTCTCCCTCTTTCTATCTGCAGAAGTTAGTTTGCCCAGTATTACATTTCACTGATTCAGTTTGGACTCTATAGGGTGGAGTACACTACTGTGAGCTATACTGTTATATTCTGTCTTTAGTATGGGTATTATACTACTAGTTATTATAATAGTTATTATATA